>WBNH01012522.1:17113-31477 GCA_013401255.1 Urocolius indicus
CGCCCCCCTCCGCCCCCTCCCCCCCGTCCCCCCGCGGCCCGCGTCCGCCCGTTGTGCGCGTGTGCCCGGTGTGTGTGTGTGTGTGTGCCCGTTGTGTGTGTGTGTGTGCCCGGCGCGGTCTCCGCGGCCTGAGCTGCCTGACTCAGCATTGCGGGCTCGCGGCGGAGGGCTTGAGCCGAGCCCCTTGCGGAGGGCGGCTGCGATTTGAGCGCTGGGAAGGGAAAAGGGAGAGACTGGAGGGGAGGGGGGGGGGGGGGATAGAAAAAAAAGAGAGGGAGATGGCGGTTTTAAACGGTCCAGTCGCGCTGGGGACGATCCCCCCGCGTGTGTCAGCGCGCGTTACACCCCCCGCTGCCGCTTAACCCTTGTGGGGGAAGAGCCGTGCATCTGCCGCACGGGTGCTCCGCGGGGAGCTGCTGCGGCCACGGCCCCGTAGCGCCGGGCATCGGCTCGGAGGCGCCTGGAGAGCCGTGAAGGGGCTCAGGCAGGTGCTGGCCGCAGGTGGCTGTGTACCGGCCGTACAGTAGGGAGCTGCACTTTGACCTTATTGAGCAACTGTCATAAAGGAAGTAAATAAAGTAAAAATACAACCTGCCTTTTAGTGAAGGTTGTCTCTTGCCGGGCGCTGCTTCCCCAGACAGCTAAACTAGTGGAACGATGTTAACCGAAAGACAAATTGCAGCATGTAGTAAGTTTTAAGGGGTATCAAGCTTAAAAAAAAAACCCAGCACCTCTTATTTCAGTGTTAGAAAATAAGCTTTGCTGCTACATACTGGGAATGGGTGGAACGAAGGGCTGGAATTGTGTGGCAGTGGGATTGAGGCAGTGCCAGCCATGGCCAGAGCTGCTGGGCCTGATGGCTGAGCGAAGGCAGTGAAGGTGGAGGCTTAGGAGAACAAGAGCTAGGAGTTATCTATGAGAAGGGATTGCTTTAAATAGGTCAGAGACATGGTTGCCCAAACATGGGTGTCAGTGCTTCCTGCATTGCACATTTGTGGTGATCACACTGTGATCTGAATGAAACTGCTCAGCTGGCTAGTTGGCTCCATGGGCTATGGGAGCAGGGCTGAAGGTACCATGTAGTGCCTTACCCTGCTCCCGAATACACAAATGTGCCTTCAAGGGAGAAGCTGTTTGTGAAAGCTCAAAGGGGAAACATCAAAACTGGTGGGTATTTGTTCTAAATATATAGGCTTAAAATAATAGGGTGAGTAAATGTCCTTAAATGAAAAAGCTTTGACATTCAGAGTCTATGGTAAGGGATATGGCTGTCCTGGTTTCTTGCACCTGCAGTAGACTTTGGCTGCTGAGTAAAAATGGCACCACTGAGCCTTTCCTAAAGCTCCCAGCACTTCACCCCGTGGCATGCCTAGAAGGGGCTGCCTAGCTCCTTGGAGAAGTTTTGTGTATATCTTTTATTCTTGCCTTAGATGTTTTGTACTGTGCAGCTTTTCTCAGTCATCTTTCGAAACTCAAAGGAGAGAATGCAAATGCCTTTTCTTCCTCTAGGACTCAAGACTAAAAACTTCCATTTTTTATCGATTTTTGCCAGTTTAAAGTGCTGGGAAGTAGCTGCTTTTTTTACAGACGTTTCTCACACAGTGGGAATGCCCCTTCAAGCAGGGGAGCCCCAACCAGCCGGCTGCTGCTACAGTTGAGCACGTTGCTAGTTTTAGCTGTAGTGAAATTCTATAAGCAACATACCAAAGAACCATCTAGACTGTAAGTCTGGTCACATTCCCAAACCAGTGGAACAGTTCATCTACATCAGCTGCTCAAATGATTTATTAAGGATAAAAAAACTAGACAACCTAAACCAGCCCAAAGATGCAGCGTGGCTCGTGGCATGTGAACAGGAGCGCGGCCCCAAGCAGCGACAGAGGGACAGAACGTGACAGGGACATGGACGGATCAAGGGGCAGAGCAGCCTGTGTTCTTCCACTTCTTGCATTCTAGGGCAGCTTGAATGCAGTTTACAGTTGCATACAAAACTAGAAATAAAACCCTGGAAATCTTCATAGCCTTGTTCTAACGTTGTCTTCAGTGTACCATATGGCTTATCTACCATATTAGGTAAACAACTTGACAGAATTACAGGAGCAATGGAGATTCATTACAACTTGTGCATTATAAGTGGGTAGGATTCATTACTGAATAATTTATCTTTTTATACACTCTGCCTCTGGTTTGACATTGGAAGTAACTTTCTAGGCTGGATTCATCAGGACAGGGATTCCAGCTCCTCTGGGCTGTACTGCTCACCTTGTTTAATATGGTATTAATGGCTCATGAAACCCCCCTTTGCAGCACTGTACTCAACTCGGGGGCCTCACTGTAAGAAGGACATGGAGCTGTTGGAGCAAGTACAGAGAACAGATACAAAGATAAAAGGACTGGAGCACCTCTCCTATGCAGACAGACAGAGAGGTGGGCTTGTTCAGCCTGGAGAAGGCTGTAGAAACACCTTACGGCAGCCTTCAGTCCCTAAAGCAGCTGACAAGAAAGCTGGAGAGGGACTTTTTGGAGGGGCCTGAAGTGATAGGACAAGCAATGAAAACCTTCAAACTGAAAGATTTAAATGAGATGTAAGGAAGAAGTTCTTCCCTGTGAGGGTGGTGAGGCCCTGGCACACATTGCCCAGAGAGGCTGTGGCTGCCCCAACCTTGGAAGTGTTCAGGGGCAGGTTGGATGGGGCTGTGAGTAACCTGGGCTAGTGGAAGGTGTCCCTGGGTGCTTAGAATGAGGAGATCTTAAAGTCCCTTCCAACACAAAGCATTAAATGGAAAAAGGAACTTGCAGAAGGATTCTGGTAATGGATCACTGGTAATTATCAGTGTTTGTGTAGAAATAGTCAGGTTCAGTGTACAGTGAATGCTGTGTATTGCCTCGATCAGCAAGTACTTCAAAAGATCTTGAACATTACAGGCATGTATGGATTTCCTCTAGTGTCAAAGAGTAGAGGCTAGCAGGAGCTATACAGGACAAATGGAGGACTGCCAGTTCTTTTAACTTGCTCCTTTTAGTAGATCATTATTTTAAATCTTTAATTTTCCCCTGGTACTAACCCATGTAGATGATGGCACAGAGACTGCATCTCGGGAATACAAGTGGCAATTCTCTCTCTGTGTGTTCTGAAAATGTAGTTAGCCTAGAATTCACGACAGGAACACCTGACAGGTGACAGCAGTGTGGATTATGGTGACGAGGGACACATCAGAGTAGCCTACAGATGGTGTAGGAACGAGAGTTTCTTTTTGGTTGTCTGTGTGGCTGTACCAAGCCATACCAAAATCTGTGCAACTCAGCATCCTGGGCCCAAAAGAAGATACACGGAGAACATACTTTGGGATAAAGGATTATTGTCGAAAGGCTTTGCAGTATAAAAGAGTTGTGGAATACTGTTTTTCCTTCCCAACTGTTCTTAATCTAACTCATCATCCTTGTTACTGCCTCCCAAGATAGGAAGTATCAATACCCAGACTCCTCTTTGCAGGAAGAGCTTGAGAACTTTACTAAGAAAAAAAGAGCTTTTGCGTGAGAAGATGGAAGTTTCCAACTGCACACCCCCAGTACCTAGAAAGTATCTTTTAAAGCAAATCTTCTGAATGGAGATTACTAGCAAATGTCCAGAACTGTGTCTGTGGAAGAAACAAGAAGCAGGCATGCCAACAAAGTTTTGTGTTTTATCTGCTCTGAAAAGTTCCTTGTGAAAGTCTACGTGAGTCATGGGGGGAAAATAAAAGTATTATTGAAAGATGAGTGGCCCTTCTGGTCACTACAACCAGCTTCAATAATTTCACGTATTTTGAATTTAACAGATTATTAGAACTGACTGGGCAAAATGAAAAAGCTTTCCTCTCTAAGCAAATTAAAGTAACTTTGGGAAAATGGAATCACTATTTACAAGTGATCCTCTGACAGAATATGTTAAGAAAATGTGCCTGCTGATGGGTCTCATTACTGGAAATCCAATTTGCACATTTTACAGTCAGAATATGTTGGAAATATTTCTTTTTAGTAAGAGGTGACCTCGGCAGTTTCTTCTTCAATTGTTCTGTGATCTTTTGTGAGCAAAATATTACCCTGCCAGGCATGATACCAACAATATACTCTTAGACAAGCTAAATGGTATACAACAGACGTTCCAATTCTGGAGTCTTTTGTGCCCTCTTGACTCAGAGCTGTTCTAGTTCTTCCTTGAGCTTTGCAGCATCATTCAATATCTAACATTCTCTCCACTAGTCCACACTGGTTTACTTTTTTGAGCATTGCAGATCTCTTTTTCCTCCTTTACTATTCTAGATTCCATTTCTCTATCTCCCAGCAATTTAAAAAACAACAGATAAATTGGTCTGTGCCTTCAGACAAAGCTTGGTGGTCTGCTATGGTCGTCAGAAGGCAGCTTCTGTTCCACTTACAGTTCTGTCCAGCTTTGCACATGACATATAGCAGTGGCCACTCTGATCACTCTTGAGAGTGAGGATCATTTAACTTGATATGTAAAAGACACAGAAAATTTCCTTGTCTATGTCAATATACTAACTGTTGTCTTCTCACTGATAATGCTGCACATGCTGCTGTGCACTGCTTACTCATATCTCTAATACCGTTTTGTATGTTGGGTGCAGGCAAGAGCCAGAGGAGCTGGGAACCTTTTTGCCCCATCACAAAGAGTTTTTACTGGATGCTTGTTTAAAACTGACCAGTTATGGCAATCGGTGTTATCCTCTTTCTTTATATGCTTCCCTCTGCTCACCTCCAAAACTGCATAAAAATAAATGAAAGAACTGAAAAGAAATCTTCATTGTGTTCATACCTGGTCAATGCCAAGACCAGATACAGTTAATGTCACATCAGTCGTGAAACAGCAGTTGCTGCAAATGAAATATTTGTCCTATGGAATTTGATAGGCATCTGTTTTATCACAATTGCCTGGAGACCATAAGTTACAGGAACACAGCCAGACACATTCTTTGACCCTTATGTCTCTACCTAAATCATTCAATAGCTCCAAGGCACTCCTCTTTTTTAAAAGAGGACTTGTTTAAAAAAGAGGACTTTGTATGTGCCTGAATATATGCATTTTATCTCAATGATAAGAAATTGTCAAATGAACCTAATGGGATAAAAGGTTGGTAAAACTTTCAACATGTCTTCAACCCATAGGTCAAAATCCAGATTCTTGTAGATATGAACTGGAAGAATAATCACAGGCACGAGCGTTTCTGAAAGTTATCTTCAGATGATAAAAATGGCTAAATCATTTTCCCTGCTCCATCTCTAGTTCATAGTCTGCCAAATGCTTTTACCAAGCCTTGTGGGACAATAGGATTCCTCAGAGCAGCCTGACACATCTTAGTGACAGTATAAGGGGAAAAAGACATAGAGGACACTGAACTGGAAAGCCAGGGTAGACAGAAGAGGTATGGAAACATCATCACTGAAAGAAAAAAATGAAAGCAGTCTAGTATGGGAGGTTTGTTTTGCTTGTAATGAAATGAGATTGTATCTAAATGTTTTGTGGAACGCAAAAAGTATGTAAGCATGATTTTGTCAAGTTTGGGGGTTTTATGGCTTCTCTGTAATAACTGATTAAAATCAATCATACTGTAGCTTCTTTATTGAGCTGCCTCAGACTTAATGAAAACACAGCACAAAAGGCTATTACACAAGGGAGTTTTTCTCTGAATTCTCCAGCAGTCTAAAATAGTTATGGATGTGATTCCAGACCACAGGTTATTTTCTTACACTACCTAGAATAACAGTCTCACTATCAGAGACAGAGTTGAAGGACTTATCCCTATTACTTTAATGAGCTCTTGCTCATTTTTTGAAACTCCAAACAAATCCAACAACTCAATTAAACATGGGATGTGTTCCCACAGCTGACAGAGCAGACTAGTATGTGTTTTGAAGCAAATCAGACAAATATTTTATGTCTCAAAATACAAGATCGGGAAAACTTCCAACCCAAAGGAAATGACACACCCAGATGGAGGGTCAGTTTTTTTATGTTATTCCTTATTGCCAGTTTTGTGTGTATGGGATCACTTCCATTGCCACAGAAGTACAATATTGCCATTGTTATTCCTTCATTTTCTAGCCAGGACAGCAGAGCTATCCATTTGTGTAAACTAACCATTTATTAACAACCAGACTAACTGGCAATGAACAAATATAACATAATGTTTAGGAAAGGTGATTAGTTGGGGGAGCATTAGACAATTTGTATGTTCTTGTGTAAGAATGTCAGATTGTTTTTATGAAACTGAAAAACTTGTTTCTCTTTATTGATTTCAGCAGAGCAAAAGAGAGAGCTAGTTTCACTGCTCTGTACAGTTGAGTGAGACTGTAAGTTTATTCATTCATTGCTATTCCTTGACATGAAGCAATCTAAGTAGAATTATGTACAACTTGGCAGCCTGAAGCCATCCCTTCTGCACTCTCATCCCCACCAAGAAGCCATCATACGTAACATCCTTGTGACTGCAGAAGCTATATGAAGTTGCACACCGGTACATGCATGGCTATGATCATTCTGGCTCTTACCCCTGTAGCATTAGCAGCATTTCCACTGACTCAAAGAGAAAAAAAAAGTCTGTGCAGGGCCAATCTGCCCCCTTCCTCAGGCTTTCCTGTCATTAAAAGAGATTCACAGAGAACAGAACTCTTAAACCTCCTGCAGTCTGACTGCTTTTAGGTACTCCAAATTAAAAGTTTTTGATTGAGAAGGGTCATCTCTTCTACAGGAGCCACACCATCCTCTTTGGTAACTGGGTAGAGTAGTGAATTCAGCTACTGAATCACTAACATTTCCCTATAAAGACCAGAGTGCATTATTAACCTATTACAGCTCTGATAGTTGTTTGAAAACTTTTTCACTGCTGTGTCACTTTGGGCTTCTAGTTCATTCTCTTGCAGATGAAAATGCCAGATTTCTTTCCATTTAGAAGAAAAGAAGATTTTTTTTCTTTTTCTAACTCACAACCTTGGCTCTACTTGGGGTTCTTCTGCTTCATCAACAACATTTAGGATTCTTCTGACCAGTTTATGCTCTGAGTTATACTTGCATAAACCTCTTGTTTTCAAAATGTTTTACTAACGACTGTATGTCACAGATGCCTTTAGAAGTTTGTCACATGTGATGTCATGGACACAGTAAATGCTGAGGATGCTGCTCAGTAAAATGCAGAGCTAAAGATGAAGCTGTGAGGCTCTCTGGAAAAAGTAAACATGGTAATATGAATTAAGTGAGAAAACTGAAATGCCAAATCTCAAACATTATTATTGGGGTTACTTTACAGAACAGAAATGTGGGTTAAAAGTGTACTGACTAATAAAGCTGTTGTCATACATCAAGTAACAGGGAAATAAGATATGAAGTACAAATAATGGAAAGGCTTTGGAACAGTACATGTCAGAATTTCCAGGTGTATGTGGAAAGTGTGTACACAAATACTGCCACAGTAAGGAGAAGCATGAGTTAGAACTGACTGGCCACTGAGACACTGCTGTCTTATCTGAAGATTGATTTACAGTTTGGATTCTAAAATGTGAAGGAGATTAAATGAGTTTGTTGTCATACAACATAAATCATGTTCTGAAACTGCATTAAAATCCTATTGCTATGAACTACCCTACCATCCTTGGTATCTTTAACCTAAACCTAAATTAAAACCTAGAAACTTTAAACTCCAAAGCCTGTTTAGCCTTATTTTAAAAAGACAAACAACAAGCATAAATGAAGAATACCCTAGCAGATAAAACAATTGCTAAGAATTCACATCCTCAAAGGCATTTCTAAAACTTGCCTTTTAAAACAAGGCCAAGAACAAATCAAGCTATGAAAACTACAGCAGGTGTTATGCAGGGAAAGCACAGCACACTGCCGAGTCCAGGTAAAACGATCCGTTACCTAGCTGGACAGACAGAGGCAGAATCTACTAGTCATTTGTAAAACAGGTGAGCAAAGGGAGAGTCATTTCTTTGGCTCAAGAACAGAGTCCACTAGAGAGAATTAATGCAAATGAAGTCTCTGAACTAAACCATCTAATAAAGGAGCTCTTTGCTCTGTGTTCTCAGCTCAGTGATGTATGTTGTGCTATGATTTCATTTGCACTAGAAAGAACCAGGCAGCAGGGTCTTGGTTCAGCCCCATTCAAGCCTCAATGCCAATGAAACAGTGCTCAATACTGATAGTCTGAATGTGTTCAATAATTTGTAGAGAGAGAAAGAAACACAGAGAGAGAAGGAGGAGCTCTTAAAGAAACCCTGCTGTCGAGCCTTCTGGAATTTTAGCCAAGCCCAGTTAGTAAAGACAGATTTCTGTACAGCAAAGGGTGGAATGTCCAACATCCAGGGGTCTGCAGTGTGCAGTGAATACAACTTGTCCTCTCCAAAACATGATATTTTTCTGAAAAGACTGTCCAAAAAGTAATGTAATCAGGCTGTACTCCCATCTGCTCCTCAGTCTCTCCACGGAGAGTACCATCAAGTGTACCAAGCAGGTCAGTTGTGATAGTCTAGCTGTAACTTGGACTCTTCAGAATTAGTTTTAGATCATTGGTTATCACTGCAGCTCTTCAGCCTTTTTAGAAAGTTGGACATGAAGCTAAATACACAGATTTTTATTGCCCCAGTTAATGCATTAACCTAAAACCCTACAGAATCTTTATTTGCAGACTCATTCTCTGCAGCATTTAATCCCTCAAAGCCAATTTTTTTGCCTCCATTCTCATTTATTATTTCCTTTTCACCTTTCAGCATGCTCTTCACTCCAACTTTTGCTCACTTTGTGCCTGAAAAAAACTTTATGAAATGCTGCTTTCCTTCCATCCCCTCACATCAGTGCATCTGTGAGAAGGATACACAGAGGCTTGCAGTTCACTTCAGCACAACACTAGTGAAGAAAAAGCAGCCTATGCAGCAAAAAAAAAACCCCTACCCCAAAACAGTCAGAGATTCCTAACAGAGGTTTGTATTTTCGGCTGTGTTCAGTGCTCCCCACTGTCCTAGATAGACAACTACCTCTCTTTATGCCCTAATTATTTCTAAACTTAGGTCTGAATCTTCTTATTCATTTGAATGGGAGATAGATGCCTAAACACCTTTTTTAGAATCTAGGTCTGGCTTGTAAGACTTCATCCTTTGGTTTTTGTGACCAAACTGCAAACTTCAGCTCTGTCAACCTTTTTTTTTTTCTTTTTGTATTACCTACATTATCCATTTACTACCTGTCTTCATGAAAGGATCTCTTAAATTATCTCCAGCCTCCACATCCATGAGTAAACCACCACCTAGTTAGCCAGGATAGCTTCATGTTGCCATTTTTGATTCAGAATACCCTCAGTATAAAAGGTATTTTCTTTTCTCTAACTGCTCCATTCACCCCTGCTTCAAAGATGAAATGAATTGCAGCAGCAGAGAGGATTTTGGGGTGTGTTCTTGGTCTCAGTTCTAGTACTAAGTGTGTCTTCTGCATCTCATTTTTCACAGCTCATAGAGTAGACACTGGAGTGAACTGATGTGAGTGTGAATAAGTCTGGAATAGCAGTCTGAGTTCACTCTAATGAGATGTTATGCATGTCCAAAGTACTTCAGTTTTATAAAAGTAAGTAAATATATATTCCCTTCTTATTCTGTTGCATCAAAAGTGGCCAAATGACTTCTAACCTCTATAGTTTCAGGCAATCAAACACAACTTTTATAAGCAGGCCCTGCAGATTCATGAGGTACAAACAGCAAAGACTAGGCAGGTCAGACCTGGACTGTTGGCTTATCCCATAAGGTGCAGTAGATATATTGAACCTATCATAAAATACTGAAGAATTTAGAAGTCAGACTGGTAATCTGAATCCCCACATGGCAATTTGAATTTTCCACATGGAAGTGCTACAGAAACAGAAAAAAGTCTCCAGCCTTTTTTTTTTTGTAATTTTGCCATTGGATTTCCACAAATACAAACAGAAATTCTCATTTTTTATTAGAGCAAAGAACTGTCTTTCCATGTAGACAATGATTGATTTAGCAGGGAAAAGAGTAAACCAACTACAGTATGAAAAGTGGTATGCACTGCACGCATGGAGAAAGAAAATGAAGATGCACTATTTTAATGTGACTATTTATAACAAAGCTGGTTAAAAAGTATAGATTAAGAGCCTGTTAAACCTAGTAGGTTATTCAAAATGCTTCTTTTTAAATCTCTATAGCTAAAGCTTAGTCTCAGATGCTGATACCGTACCTTATAAATACTGCACATCTGTACAAAAGAATATGTTTGTTTTCAGCCAAATTCATGTAAACATTCCCTCCTTTTATATCAGTATTTGACACAGTTAGAGTATTAAAACAGACAGCAATGCCCAAATGGTGATCTTGCTTTGAAACTCACAAACTTTGTAGGTCTGGATAAGAAATTCAGGGTGTCCGTCATTGTATCCTTGTTGGTAAAATGTATCTGGTCTTGCCTGTGTAACGCACTTCAACTGCTGAGAAATGCAGTGGAATAATGCAGATTTATGCCAGTTCCACTAAATTACACAGTCGAGGTACTAATTAAGAGAGCCAATCCCACACAAGCCTAAAACTATGACATTTTATAAAATATTTCATTTAAATCCAGCAGTTGAATTGACTTTAAATTTGATATATGGGGGTGGAATGAAAGATGTCAAAATGGAAATGTCTGAGGCGTAGACTCAAAACTGAGAAAAAAAGAAAGAGGGGAAGGAGAGAGAAGGCAGAACAGTATTACATGTATATGATCTCTGTATTTATTTCTGGTATAAGAAGGAAAACAACACCTCTTGTTTTGATGGATTTTGGCTTTTTTTCAGAAGAAATACCTCTTTTCCTGAGATTGAAGACAAACTAATGCATTGAAGCACTATTCCCTATTTACATCGTTGTATCTCTTCTTCTTAGACTGTGGGAAATGGAGAAATTAATTGTATGAAGTTCATTATCTAAATAAAAATTAATGAGTTTTTCCATTTTTTCTTCTTGCTCATGTGACTATTTTTTCTTTCCATTTCTTATTCAATTCTCCTTCCCTCTCTTCCTTTTATTCTCATTTCCTTCAGTTGATTTTACGTCAGTTTTTTACTTTATTCTAGTCCCTTTGCTTCTCTTTATTTAGAATGAAACCACTTAGATAAATTGATCCCTTTTTTTCCTTCTCATCTTTCCTACATCTTTTTGATTTGTCCATCTTTTTCTAGTTCCTCCTTCATTCCTGGGCTCTTTTCTCCTACCCATTCCCCACACCAGTACAGAATTGAGTTCCTTACTTGGTGACCCTACCCTCCTTTCCTACAGCTATCCTTTTTTTCTTTGAAATAATTATTACGTTTCTTCCTCTAGGGCCCACCTGTTTCTCCCTTCCTTTTTATCATTTGCTTTGTTTGCCACACCCAAATTCAAATCCCAGTTCCTCCCTTTTCCCTGTTAATGTCTCTTTGCCAGCAACTGCAAACATATCCCGCTGTCCCCAGCTGCAAGAGGCAATGCCTCAGCAGCCAGTGCCTGGCTCAGTTCTGGAAACTGGAGCTTTACAGATGTCTTTCCAACAGCTGCCCTCTGTCATTAACATTGGCAGATGTCAGTCCAGCTCATATAGACATGGCCATCAGTCAGCACAGAAGTGCTCTCTCACCATCACGCATCTCACAAATTTCCATTGTTTCTCTGTCACAGGCTTCTCTTTTAACTGCTATGAAATGTCATTAGAGATATTGGTGGTGACCACCCCCAATGCCACTAGTTGGATTCCAACTGTCATGGGAACCTCCTTAGATCTACTAACATAGGTTTTCCTTTAAATGACCTATGTGGTTATATACTCTTGACTGTAACCTAACTCATCTCCAAAGACCAGTGCTCCAAAATGCTGTTCTGTGAAAGCTGTGTCTGCAGCTGTCACAAGGTGCCACTCTGCTAGGTTTCTTCCTAGCACTATGATGAACTGTAATCAGCTTCTTCACACGAAGCCAAATATTCCCTCTTCATCTGAGGGATGCCCAGGACTGCATACTTGTCATGAATTTACATAGCGAAAGATGCTCCTTCCTTCCCCCTTTCAACACTTAATGGATGAAGAACTGTATTTTTTAGCAGAATAAATAACACTAACGGGGAATTTAAAATGTCTGGTGTCATATTTCTTCTTGCTGATCACTTGTTATCTCTGACTGTTGTCAAACAAGATACTGAGGAAATTCATTACAAGAAGAGTACCTTCCAGAGGCAGGATGATTTATGGCCATGATGACTATAACTAAAATTCTATATGTTTTCATATCCTTACCAGTGTATAGCTCACGTCACTCTGGTGTATTCTTCTTTCTCAACAATCCTTTAATTAGTCTTCTCGTGCGATCTTCATCACTGTATTAGTACATGTGATTGTCCTTTTCTCTTTTCTGTTGTTCAAAAAGAAGCGAAAGGATAAATCAATCATAATACCTTTTGCTGAATATAGAACAGGATAGTGGAACTAGAGGTGCTTATGAACCAGTGCATAAAGAAAAAAACTAGTTGAACTGAAAAACAAGGAGGCCCATGTCTAAAAAATGACTGGAAATAAAGAACATTAAGTTAAAGGCATTGTGGAGTTGGGGAATATAAACCAAAAGAGGGAGTGCTGCTTCTCTACATTTGGTTGCCCTGCCTTTACTGACATAATTTTTCCCATTCAAAATAATCATTTGTGATTGCCCTGAACTAAGCATTTTATTATTTCTCATGCTATTTTTTCTCCATTTGAACTTTTTCATACAGGAGAACTAGATGAGTGTTTTCAGTAGGTTAAGTTTCTAACCAGTAATTTGCCCACTAAAGGGCACTGTTTACTGCAGAAAAAAAGAGAATCTTTTGTTGCTCTGTATAGATTATACTTAAGGCTGGACTAAAAATCTAAACTGATTAACTTTAAGAGCTTTTTTATTAAAAAGTACTGTTTGCCCAATTAATATATATACAATAATTTATTTTTAGCAACTCTCTCCCTGTAAGAAGCATGAAAAGAGAAAGATTGCCCACGTATGTCCATAAGAGAATGGGAAGGAAGGCATCCTCTCTGTTCAAATGGAGTGAACTGTTCTCTGGGCTGTAAAAGCAGCATGAAGAGTAGCACCGTAAAATACATAAGGTCACAGAGCAGACAGCTCGGGACATTGGGAGAACTGCTCTCTGAGCCACAGTGCACAAGGAAGCAGGTCATCCTGACCTGTGGGCTGCATACTGGTGTGTCGCTGTTGTATCACTGATGGGAGACGTGTAACCAAGGCATGGGCACACGCAGCCCCCGCAAACCTCTTTGCACTTAAGACAATGGCTCCCGCTGGATTGTCTCCAGCCGCTGATTTTGAATCTTATTCATTTATGTCACACAAATTAGTGAGATTTGTGCACTCTGACCACCCACTGCCCCAAATGCAACTGCCCTGCCTGTTCCCCATCCACCCTCACATTGGGTAGTGACTTCACCTCCTGCAACTATGTCTGCCAGATGCTACCGGTTGTCTCTCATTGACCCGCAGATGGCCGGGGGAAGCCTGAGGAATCCCAGGAGACGCCGCACTGAAAGATTCATTCCCCAGCTGCGGCCTAGCATTGTGGTCCCCTCTGTCACGACGTGACTCGCCGCCACCAGAGCTGAGATTCCATCCCGTCTGGCCTTGCGGAACAAAGGCGCGCTGTGCGCCTCACGGCCCCGCCACGCACCCAGGGCTCTTCCAGCACCAAACCAAAGCTCCTCAGCTGCACCCGGGGCTCTTCCAGCACCAAACCAAGGCTCCTCAGCTGCACCCGGGGCTCTTCCAGCACCAAACCAAGGCTCCTCAGCTGCACCCGGGGCTCTTCCAGCACCAAACCAAGGCTCCTCAGCTGCACCCGGGGCTCTTCCAGCACCAAACCAAGGCTCCTCAGCTGCACCCGGGGCTCTTCCAGCACCAAACCAAGGCTCCTCAGCTGCACGGCACTGGCGCGAGCAACAGGGGCTGGGGCACCAGGCGGCCATTCCCACTCTTTCCAGAGCAGCATCGGCGGGAAGCCTCGGAGCAGCCTCTCCGCTGAGGAATCCCAAAAGGGGGGCTGCCAGGGAGCGGCGTGAGCTGAGGCACGGGCAGTGGGAAAAAGCTTCCCTCAGAGCCCGGCTCGGCGGGGGCAGGTTACACGGGGCGAGGGTGAGCCTTCCCCACGCCAGGCATTACGTGACACAACCGCTGCCACAGGGTGAGCGGTGGGTGCCACACGGCTGGGCTCTGTCAGCGGTGCGGGGTTGTGAGGGGCTGTGCGGGGCTGTGAGGGGCTGTGGGGGGCTGTGAGGGGCTGTGCGGGGCGGTGAGGGGGTGTGTGGGGGTGTGC
>WBNH01012522.1:32660-72198 GCA_013401255.1 Urocolius indicus
CGCCCCGCCCCGCCCCGCCCCGCCTCGCTCCGCCCCGCCCGCGGCGCACGTGGCACCCTCGCCTGGCGCGGTCACGTGACTCGAGCCGCGAGCTTCACACCCCCCACCACACCACACCCCCCCCTCTCCCATCCCTCCGCGCCTGACCCCGTCTCCCGTCTGGTCAATAGCGGGCGGCTGCGGCGCATGCGCGGAGGTGCCGTCGCACGCCTCCGTCCTGCCCCCCCCATCCCGTCTCCATCCGCTCTATATAAGGCGGGCGCGGCGGGGCTCCCGGCTCCGCAGTGTGCGTGGGCGGGGGCGGGCGGTTCGGTGCGGGTAACCCGCGCAGCCTCCTCCTCCTCCTCCTCCTCCTCCTCCTTTTCCCCCCTTCCCCCTCCGTCTCTGCAGCCCGGCCCGGCGGCGGCCGCCCTGCCGCCTCCGCTGCTGCTGCTGCTGCTGCTGCTGCTGCTGCTGCTGCCTCCACTGCAGCCGCCGCCATGAGTTCGGGGACCCCTTACATCGGCAGCAAGATCAGCCTGATCTCCAAGGCGCAGATCCGCTATGAGGGCATCCTCTACACCATCGACACCGAGAACTCCACCGTGGCGCTGGCCAAGGGTAAAGCCGTAGGGGGGGGGGGGGGGGGGGCGCGGCCGTGTCAGGGGGGGTTGGCCACGGGCCCCCCGGAGCTCGGGAAAGGGACACGGGGGGGGTCCCTCCCGCTGCCTCCCATCCCTTGAACAATGAGCCCGGCCCTGGGTGAGCAGGGGCTGGACGGGGTGCGGGGAGCTGCAGGGCGGTGGGGGTTGGAGCCCGGCGCTTTCGGCGCTGCTGGCTTTCCGTGAGTCAGCACTCGGGAGGCCGCTCGGCGCAGCGGGGACGGGCGCGGACCGTGGAGGGGGATGCGGAGCCCCCGCGGAGCCACGCGAAGGGACAGGGACGGGCACGGCAAGGGATGCTGAGCCGGCCCTGGCTCTCACGGGAAATAACGGTGCCCCGAAGAGGAGCAATCGCTGCCAGCGATGCTGGCTCCTCGTACTGTTGTCAGAGCCCATAAGGGTGATGAGACCATCACCCTTTTTGGGTGTTGGGGGTATGGCTGTTCGTGGGTTGGTGCCCCGGCGGTATCTCGGTGTTTGGCTTGAGCAGGGCCCAAAGGGCTGCGCTGGGGAAAGGAGAGTTGGCGTTGATGTGTCTTTGTTCCTTTGCCGATCGATAGCTGGGCTCACCTCAGGTGAAGAGAGTGAGAGCTGGTGTACAAAGCGCCCGTGGGCCATCTGCACGTGGGTCTGTCTCTTCCTACCTTGCAGGCTGCTCGTCAAGGCCTTGCATCTTGTTTGCCTGTAGAAAGAGTGATCTTTTATCTTAAACGATGTCATTTGGACTGACTTTTCACCTGTGCTGGGTATTCCCGTGTTTACTCTCAGAAAAAAACTGTCTTGTTTAGTCTCTCAAGATAATATTTCTGTACCACTTCTATTATTCAACTCATATGCATCAGTATTATCTTTGCCTCAGTTTTGTTCCTTCCCTGTTCTGGGAAGTTCAAACTTTCTTCGTTGCCTTCAGCAACCCATTAAGACTATCTACAAACCAAACATCTTTTGTTTCAAAAGACTATCTGCTGGCATGAGATGCTGTCTTGCCTGATTCTCAACTATCCCCAAGGCAGCCTATGCCACAGTGTTTACTCAGTGTAATGACGTTTGTGTGCTGCTGGACATGAGTCTCTGACAGCTATCTGTGTATATTCTGAAGTGAAATGCAAGTTTGCACAAATCCTTTTTTATTCTAAGGGAAGAGCTGTATGTTTAAATGTAGAAATGGATCTGTCAGTGTTGGTGTTTCACTCAAAGTAACGGGGAGGTTGCAGGAACAGCAATGTTTGCTGTATGTGCCGGAGGAGCTTCACTTTTACCCAGTGGCAAGTAGAGATGGTTTCTCATGTAGTTCTGGCTTCCACATAGCACCTGCTACTTTGGGGCTGAAGTGGTACCTTTCAAAGACAAGTGTGATTGAAGTGCATTATGGTGTGAGAAAGAACATTGTGTGTCTAAGATTTCGGGCAGTTCTTATGTTTATTGATCTCTTAGTGTTCAGTTTTGATGAACTGGAATGCCTAAGAAGCGGTTGTTAAAATGGACAGACAATACAGCTTTCCCCATTTAAAGTGCTGCTCTACCAACTTCTTGGCACAAAGCCCTGCTTTTCACTTGAGCTCAGGGCTAAAACTTGATAATTGATACAACAATTAGCGTCAGATTTATGAACGTAGCAATACCATTGATGTCAGTGACAGCAATGTCAACCCTGTGCTTTGTGAGGGACAGTGGTTTAAAACGCTTGATCTCTGAAGGGTTAGAAGAACCATGTATTCCTGATGTGCAGCTGAAGTTGTCCAGAGAGAAAGTGAATTATTACTAAGGCCTAGATCCTACTGTTCGTGGATCAGACGACTTCAGTATGTAACGCAAGTTCTGTTCTCTTGACTTAAATCATCCAAGTGATAGAAAAAAGGATTGAAAGAGACCTCAGGAATGAATCCAGTTCAGCCTCTTACTTGAAACAGGGCTGACTTGAATTGATTTGTTTAGTTCCTGTTACGTTTTGACACATGCAGTGTCTTAAACACTGGATAAGGAGATTCCATGTCTTGAACTATGCACTGCAAGAAAGTTGCCTGTCTTTTTAGATGTTGAACTTAAATGGCAAACAAAGGAAGCTTAAGCCTGTTGCTGTCTTGTTGGCAATGAACACAACAAACTTAATCCCCCTTCTGTAGGAGTCTGAAGAAACTAAACCCTTTGAGCAAGAAATACCCACATAAGCTCTGCTTTCCAGACGCCCAGTCACCCTTGTTATGTTTCCTGACCGTTCAAAGGTCTAACACACTAGAGCCCTGCACATGTGCACCAACTGTATGGTAGAACATCAGCTGCAGCACGGAGTGGGATTGATTTCCTGTTCATCTGTGAGCAATAGTCACTGTAACTCTTCATGGGAGACAGCCCTTCAGACCTCTACAGAAGCTTAGCTGTGCTTTGTGATGTGCCAGAAACTGTAACACGCTTAAAATGCAGGGGCAGGTGTGCTCAAACCCTAGAGCCCTCTCAGATACCCTCACTGCTGTTTTGTCTGCAACAAGGACATGGATTTCCATCTTTTTAGTTGGAAATCTTGGGACCAGCCAACTAAGAGGCTGCTTGGCCATTTGTGGCCATGTGTTTCTCCATGTGGAAGCTGCCAGGTTGATCCTGGTTCTCAGAGAAGATGTGCTTTCCAAGCTAGCCAGGGCATTCAGCAGTAGTCCTGGATAGCTTTAGTGTGTCTTGCCATGAGCTGTGTGCTGTAATAATCTAATCTTGAGCAGCAAAATCAGTGATACGGTTCCTGTGTAAAAGGCCATAAGCCTTGCCTTTAGTTTATAATCTGTTTCTAGGTGACTAGGTTACAACTGTAATGTGACCCAACAGCAGCTGGAGATCTAAAATAACTTGGAGAGGTGTTTATACCCCAGGAACTAACGGAACACAGTCACTCAGAGAAAAGTGGCAGCTTGTCCTTGCACCAGTTCACTTCCACATAGGTGTAAGCAGAGGTGCTAAACACCATCCATGTGACAGGGATGAAGTTTGTCGTTGACCTGGAGCTTTCTGTTCCTTGTGAGCTCATGGACTTGCTGAACAGAGGTGAAGGCTGCTGCCTGGTGAAGGAAACCATCTGGATATACTTTTCATCTCTCAGAACTATTGATGAGTCTACAACCTCAGTGCTCCTAGTAAGTTACAAGCAGTGCACACAGGGCTTGAGTGGATCTACTTTTTGCTGCCCTCTTTCTGGGGAAGCTATAGTGCCCTCAGGTCCCCTGTGGTCTGTGTGACAGGGCTGTCTGTGCCTGTAGCTTCCCAGTTGTGCAGTGGGAGTGACAACAGGCTGGCATCTCACCACAGGCACTGCAGGAATTGTGGTGTGTCCTGGCAGAGGTTGAGTAGTTCTGTAGTAACCTGTTAGAAGCAATTAGTGCAGATCCAGCATAGACTATTTGTGTTGCCAGAAAGTACACATCAAACCAGCATGTACTGATGCTTATCTGAACTGGTAAAGCTTCACAAAGACAGAAAACAACTAGTACATTCAATGAGCTTCTGCAACTTGTGGTCAAAAAGTCTGTGCAGGTAGACCATGCTTGTTCTCAAGCCCATTTCAAGCTTTCATCTGTCAGTCTGATGTAACTGTTACCTACTTTCCTTCACTAACACCTTGTAAGTCTGAGGCTAACTTCCTATTTAATGCCTCACATTAATTTATGCTTCTACCTGATAGCTGCCACACAAGTCAAATGCAGCCTTTCTTCCACTCTAGTGTGTAACACCACTTAGTACCTGTTCTGACAGCTGGGACTAGTGTGTAACACCACTGGTTAGTACCTGTTCTGACAGCTGGGACTCAGTAAAGCTTTGGTAGGCACTGAGTTTTTAGTTTTATCACTAAGATCTTGCTTTGTAAGCAGTGGAATGTTAATCATAAAACCAGTGGCATGGAGTAGAGAGAAATTCAATAGGAAATTCTTGTCATTGGTAAAACGTTTCTTCTATCTGTATAATAAATACATAAAACCAAAGGTGCAAATTTGAGCTCCAAAGCTTTCAAAGGCTTTTCCCTCTGTGGTTTCAGGGGCCTCTCCTGTGGTCTGCTGCAGTGGCAGTTGTCTCCAGCTGAATGCTTACAGGGGACGGGCTGGGGAGGAAAGGGGGATATGTCACTACAGCACTGTGGGGAAGTCCTTGGTTTTGGAGTAGGAGTCTGCATTCCAGCTGATCTGTGGTTTTTACCTTCACAGCTTGATGTAAACAAAACTGTTTACGCAGGCTGCTGAAAAAGTTGGTGTTTGAGGGAACAGATGTGTGCAAGAAGGAGATTCAGGGGTTCTGGATGTAACATTCTTGGCAAGTGTTCCAAGAGTGCTTTTTAACTTCGTGAATAACTTACACAATGCTGCAGTGGTAATACTGAACTAATAGTGATCTTTCTGCTGAAGTGAGATCGTTTGGCACTGAAGACCGGCCCACAGACAGACCTGCTCCTCCAAGAGAAGAAATCTATGAATACATTATTTTTCGAGGAAGTGACATCAAAGACATCACTGTCTGTGAACCTCCAAAAGCTCAACATACTTTGCCACAAGATCCTGCCATTGTTCAGGTATGTTAGCCTGACACATTGATAGGAAGCTATGATAAACAGTTATTGATGAAAGACTTGATTTTTGGTATGAACTTACAAAAATGCCAGTCAGTGTCTCCAGGAATCTTCAGACTTTTGAAGCATCCTGAATTTTGTTGTAATGTTTAAAATAGCAGGAGCATTAAAGACTTCAGGCAACAAAAGCCAGAGCTAGTTTACCTTGCTGAGAATGCAGGGAAATCAGAGAGGTAAACTAACCCTTCTCAGTATTTACTTAAGTTTTAGTAATGCTGTACATGAAGTAGAGAATCACTGCCAAAGCAAGTTGACTTCTGCATGCTGTAAATGGGAATGTACTTTGTCTTGTTGCAGTCTTCACTGGGCTCTGCCTCTACATCGTCCTTTCAGCCACATGTGCCTTACAGCCCGTTCAGAGGTATGCCACCTTACAGCCAGCTTGCTGCCAGCTCTTTACTTAGCCAGCAGTATGCAGCTTCGTTAGGTTTAGGTAAGTAAAAACTTTACTTGCTAGAATAAAGGTACAGTCCTTGTGTGCAGCTACCATGAAACACTTCAAGTAACAGTAATTCCTACTGAATTCCTCACCAAGTGTCAGGCTGCAAGAAGCAGTGAATAAGCAGCTAACGACTTTGTGTGATGATCCTATTGCCAGGAGGCCAGCCTTGCCTTTCACACACACACACACACACACACACACACACAAGAAAGAAACCAACTAAACAGCTAAAGTTTCTTTCTGAAAGATATGTTGAGGCCAGTTCCTTTCGAACTTACTGTACCTTAGATGTACATCACATGTAAAAAAACCTTGTGTTCCCAGAGAGAACTGTAAATAATCTGCTCTAATGCTGTTCTAGAGATTCTTGTATCTCCTTCCAAGCCCTTCAGATATTTCACTACCTTGTATCTTATCCATATCTCTTTGCTTTCTCTTCTTCCCTCTATCTCTTTAGAGAAATTGGTAAGCCCTCCAGCATCAGCAGCTGCTTCCAGCCCTAGTTCTTCTCCGTCTCCACAACCTGTTTCAGAGCCTGACATGTCTTCAGAGCCCCATCAGCTCTCTTCCAAGGGTAACAGCAGTTTGAGGACTCCAAATATTTGGAAGAACTGCATGGCACTTGCAAACACTCTGTTCTTGTTAACCCCTCCCAGAATGATAGTGTTTACATGGGTAATGCTGGTAGAACTAGTTTGTTCTCAGCGATTTTTGCCTTTTGTTACATGAAGTCTTCCCTCCTGTCCTAGAAGTATCAATTAGAGAGACAGGAGAAAGAATGAGTACATGACAGCGGATCCTCTTGTGTAAGTATCAGGAGAAGGCTGATGTTTAGGGATGCTGGTGTGCTGCATCCTGTCCAGGAACATGTGTCACTTCAGAGACTGGCTGAGAAATTACTTAGTGTTTCTTGGAAAGGGAGGCACCCTACTGAAATAGTGGGTGGCCTTGCTGTTAGAGACATAAGGTTAACAGAAAATGCAGGAGTACTGGTGTAACTGAGGAAATATCAGGATGGATTTCATGCAGGAAGGGCCACAGGTACCTTGCCAAGCCTCCCTGTTAGTAAAGCATGACTAACAGGGAGCAATTCCTGAGTTGTGGTGAGCTGAGAGAACGTAGTTCTGGGTACTTGCTTCTTTGTGTAAAACTTTTAAAGGAAGTTGAGTAGAGATACTAGACTGACCATTCTCAGGGCAGAGAGAGACCAGGTGCAGCCTGCATTTAAACATGGTAATTAGTTTCATCTGTTTTTAACTTGAGCATGTATGCTTGTGTTGGCATGAAACTGTTTCTGCTTACTCTCTGGTTTTGGCCATCTATCTGTACATGCTTTCTCAGTATTCTGGCAAAGCTTTGAAACTTTCTCATGTTAAACTTGCACAGCAGCTTTGTCCTACTAAATAATCCTTAGGATATGTCTGTCTTCCTTGCCAGTCTTCCAGGTGTACATTAAGTGGGAACCTGCATGATGTTTCCTACTGGGTATGTCTCATGGGGACTTGGGTGACCCAGAAGCGTCAGTGGCTTGGTCTGTGTGTACTCTTCAGCTTTTCCCTTTTCTTGCTCTTAAGTATATTCAGTTAAAGTTTGCTTCCAAGCAGTTCTTATGCATAAACTCCATAAACCTGTAGTACTCCAAAACTTCTAATTAAATCTAGAATGCAGTGTTTCTTCTGAGTACTGAAGCCTGTCACTTTTTGATATAATTGGTGTAAGGTATACCAAACCATGAAAAGTATTTACATGTTTTGTAGTGTGAATAAATAAGCCTGGATGGAAGAGCAACAGAAGTCTTGGTAACACTTTGGCCTTGACCAAGAAGGAATTTAAAAGGGTAACTTTGAGATCCTGGTCTGGTTTCAGGTTTTCTTTGTCTGAAAGCTAACAATGAAGTTGAAGGACTTCTAAAGGCAGCTTACCAAATGGGATACAGTTGAGGTGGTAAAGCTCTTCTGACAAAAGTGGGGAAGCTTTCTTGAGCAGTTTCCAAACAGTGGATTTTTGCTTCAGATTTAAAGTATCCTGAAAAAATCCTCCATAACCAAGGATACACCTAGAGGTTAGATTGTGGTATAAGCTGAGAGACTGACCTGACTTATCTCATGCGTGTCTAACTTTTGTTTAAGAAATAAACGGGTCTATTTGCTGCTTTTAAGGCTCTGGTTTGAGAGCCACGACTCGTATGGCAGTAGTGCCTTCCCCACTGTATCTGCCACATACACGTGGTGTGTGATGACAAACACTCAAGGCTTTGAGTAATTCTGGACCAAGTGGTTTGTGTGTAGCAGCGGGCAGGGTGTGAGCGGCGGTGGCACAGCTGAGAGGTGCTGACTCAGTGGGGTTTATTCCAGGTGCTGGCTTTCCTCCTGTGCACCCAGTCCGCAAGAGCCCCATGGTAGAGCAGGCTGTCCAGACGGGCCCTGTGGACAACATGAATGCCCAAAAGCCACCCCCAGTGAAAGTAACTCCAGGGGTTCAGCGCACTGGACGGCAGGTTCCCCAGGGCAACAGTAAGACAAATGGTATGTACTTGTCACTTGGTGTGGGTGCTGGGTTTGAGGCATCCTTCAAAGGTGCATAGCAAGACTAAACTGTTTTGGCTTTGTTCTCCTGCTCCTTGAAGTTTATCCTTCTTGTTTGGTAGATACAGTTCAGGCAGCTCCTGTGCAAACCCAAGGACAGGTGAATGATGAAAACAGAAGACCTCAAAGGAGAAGATCGGGTAGGTTAACCTGCCACTAACCCATCGTGTTGGCCTAGAAAGGCAAATGCTGTTAGTGTCAGGGAAGGATTATCAGACAGAAAATTGAGAGCAGAATAAAGCTTGGTAGAACTTTGGGCATCCAGAGATGCTTCCCTAACAAAATAGCTTCTGGAGTCACATAGGTTCATAACATCTCAAGGACAGACTTCCAGTGTCTTTCTAGGAGCTTGGAGGTATGTTATAAAAACGGTGCCATGAGCTCGCAGCAGCAACTAGATTCTTCTGAAACCTGAGGTGTGTTTTACTGGGAAGGGCAGCCTGTTTCAGAGTTTTCAGAGCTCTTCTAACCAAGAGGAGTTATGAAGCCCCTGTTTTTATACAGCAGGGGTCTTATCTCAAGACTGCAGGTTAAACATGGCTCAAAAGAAGGTCAAGTTAAATTACAACAGATACTTCTGCCCAAGCAAAATGGGAATAGGCAAGAAATAAAACTCAGAGGTCTTCAAATTAAGTTGCCTGAGGGCAGCACCATGGAAGAGATTACAGCTTTTCTGAAGAGCAGTTGGTGGTGTCTTGATTGGAAAGCAGAAGCTGTACCAAGCCCTGGCTCCCTTGGTGGGGAGATGAGCCTTGGGGGGATTTTCTGAAACCAGTGACCTGCTGTTCCTTGCCTTGGTCACAGGTGTATAGACAGCTAAAGAGTACTGTGCTTGTAGAGGAATTACAGATGAGGAAGAGTTTTCTCTGCTTCCCTCAGCTTTTATTGGTACAGTAGGTGTTCTGATTTCCTCTCCTCGCACTGGAAGGAGAGCTGGGTGTGCTCTCTTTTAATGGCAAGACCAAGATCCAGGAATGCTTTTCAGAAAGTGAAAGTGTTGCTGTAATAAACCTTCCGCAGCCAAGGTCAGAAGGAAGTGTGGCCTAACCACAGGACTGGAAGCCAGAAACTCCCAAGTTCTAAGGCTGGTTTCCTCTGCTCTTGGGCAAGTCATGTAACCTCCTTGTGTGTTACCAAGTGTTTGAACTCTCCTGCTTTCAGGAAACAGGAGAACCAGAAACCGTTCTAGAGGACAAAACAGACCAACTACTGTGAAGGAAAACACAATAAAGTTTGAAGGTGACTTTGACTTTGAAAGTGCAAATGCACAGTTCAACAGAGAGGAACTTGATAAAGAATTCAAGAAGAAACTAAACTTTAAAGGTTTGTGGCTTCATTAAGTCTGAATTGCTGAGCTAGTGGTAAACACTGCATAGAAAGAGCTGTTCTGAGAAACTGCATGGTTACGTGTTTGAGGGAGCAAGAGCACAGATGGCTCCTCAGGATGCGTCAGGGAAGTGTAATACGTTTTGTTATCTTCAGATGACAAAGCAGAGACGGGGGAAGAAAAAGGGGACCCTGGAGTGGCAACTCAAAACAACGATGGGAACACAGAAGAGGACCTTCTGGGACCCAACTGCTATTATGATAAATCCAAGTCCTTCTTTGACAACATTTCTTCAGAACTGAAGACTAGGTGAGTATTGTCTAAAGCCTCGTGTTCTTCATTTGCAGTTTTAGGCATGGGATTCCAGACAGAATCCAGATCACGTAGTTTAATCATTCTAAAGTCTCAGAATGGGAGAAAGTCCTCACAAGAGTCTCTAGAAGGGAGTGTTGCCATGTGCTTGGTGACACGTGAGGGAGATGAACCAGGTGTTGTGCAGTGGGAGCAAACAAAAAGCAAGGGTTTGAAGTGATGCTGCTGCACTTGCCTGGAGTGTGATACAGGAATTTCCAGTTCTGTTTCCTGGCTTTGAACCCATTGATTTTAAACAAATTTCTTATCTTGTTTGTGGGAGGAGGCATCAGGGTCACGCAGTGCTGAAGATGGTGCAACTTGCAGAGAGGAGCAAGCTAAGCCTGGAGCTTGGGCAGAGAGGTCAGGACATGTCTGGGGAAGTGCTTTAAGTTACGTGTTGGGAGTATTAAGACACCTTCAGCATCAGGAGTGGGAGATGGTGTTAGCAACTCTCTGGGGAAGTCAGACATCCCTGTAGTGTCAGTATAGGAAATTCCCTTGGTCACTTTTCTCCCTTCAGCAAAGCTTCCTGGGCTTTGAGGTGTGCAGGGCTCGGGGCGGGGGGCTCTGTGAAAGAGGAACCATGCTGTGGAGCTGCCTCAGCTCTGAGAGGGCCCCTCCACTTCCTGCACTCAGGAGTTGGCAGTTGCCAAGAAAACAAGGCAGGGTTCAAAATGCCAGTGTTCAACCCTTTCCTAGGCCCATCTTTAGCCTCTCATAGTATGAAGGTGTGTGACAGCAGCACCCAGCTGTCACTTTCCAATCCGTGCTTAGTGGGGGTTTGTGTCAGGGACTGTGTGCTGCAGCTGGCTCCTGCTGCAGTTTGGTGCAACAAAGCAGGGTGGTGAAGCTCCCTGGCTCACCCAGGGTGGCTGTTCCACATTTATGTGCACTCTGAACGCTGTCCTGCTCAGTTCCAGGCGCACCACGTGGGCTGAGGAAAGGAAGCTCAATACAGAGACGTTTGGAGTGTCTGGACGGTTCCTCCGTGGCCGCAGCTTCCGCGGTGGGTTTCGAGGTGGAAGGGGCAGTGGAGCAGCCAGGAGAAACCAAACCACTCACAGAGCTGGTACTGGCAGAGTGTAACTGCAGAGGCAAGTGCTTTTTAGCAAGAATAAGCGTGGTCTCTCAGCCAGGTTTGTCTCATTCCTTGCCTGAACTGTCTGTGCAACCTCTTCTGCTCTCCAGGCTCATGGATATTTCAAGGATCATTCCTTATTGCACCTGTTTGAGCCTTCTAAGTGGTGGAAGGAAAGGAGAGTGATTTAAACGTGTTCCTTCTCATGCTGACTGTGGTGTTGATTCCTGGGGTTGACCTTCTGTTGGAGCTGAGGCTCTGCCCAAGCATTTCAGCTGATAACAGGGATGTGAACTTGGCTGCTTTTCTCAGGAGAAGGTCCCCGTGATATCAAATCTAATCCTCTCTTTTCTCCTGAATAGGTTCTAACATCTCTCCTGAGAGGATGAAACTGTATATAGAAAGAAAACAACCGACTGCTGCACTAATGTGGGAGAGGGGTTCATAGTGTTTACTGTCTCAGCTCAAGGGACAGAACTTCATGTACTACTGCTTATATTCTGGACTTACTTTGGACCAGCAACTGTCAGCTGGGATGCTCTTTGGAAGAGGGAATGTGTTCAGGGGTACCTTCTTCAGGGTGTCTTTTTTTTGTTTGTGGTTTTTTTTTAAGTGCAGACTAACTCACATGTTCTTTCTGGGTCTCTCAGAGGCTGCTGTAGCCGAAGTTTCAAGTCAGACTCCTTTTTCTGAACCCTGAAGAAGAGAAATCATGTTCTTTTAACATGGAACCAAAGCTCACTTGAAATAAACCAGCTATAATTTGTTTGTTCCGAGTAACCAAATGGATTCTTTGGTGCTGCTGGTCTCGGTGTTCGTGGCAGCCGGTGCGAAGCAGCACCGGGTGTCTGGGAGGACGCATTCCTGGTGCGGAGGAGCTGTGTATATTGTCACTTGGGAATACTGGCTTGTTGCTCGTGTAGTGGTGTCGGTGTGTACAGCTGTGTGGGCTGGTGCCGCGGGGCACCGGCTGCCCTGGGGCTCGGGGCTGCTCCCGGCAGGGCGCTGTGGGGATGGTGTGTGTGTGTGTGTCCTGGGCAGGACGGGGCGGTGAGCGGCCGCCCCTGCGCTCGCAGCGAAGCTTTTGGCGGTTGCTGACTGTCTGGGAAGGAGCGGGAGGCCCCGACCTCTCCTCTGGGTTCGTACCCACGTGTGGGTAGTGCCAGACGCAGCCGGGTCTCTGCGCATGGGCTGCGGTGAAGACGATGGGATGTCGTCGTTAAACTGGGGATGAGAGCCCAGGGAAGGAAGCGTAAGGCTGGGCATGTTTCATTTGTTTCCTCTGTACCCCCCATACTGTAAATAGTTTAGTTGGGTTTTCTTTTGTTTTTCAATCTGTATGTGGGGCGAGGGGCTGGGCGGGAGGGGCCGTTTGTTTGCATGAAGCAGTGGGTTCAGTTGCTCTTGGCATGTGTCCCCTTTCTTTGGTNTTTTTTTTCCTCTTTCCCCCCCATACTGTAAGTGGTTTATTTGGTTTTTTTTTTTTTTTTCATTTTGTGGGGGGGGGGGGGGGGGGGGGGGGGGGGGCCGTTTGTTTGCATGAAGCAGTGGGTTCAGTTGCTCTTGGCATGTGTCCCCTTTCTTTGGTTGGTAGGGAATTCTGTTGACAAAGCACCTTGATGACTGAACCCCTTCCATAGCTAGAACTTTAGTTATGCATTGACCTAGGTTCCTGTCAAAGCTTGGATTTATTTTTGTAGGACTTTATGGCTAAGAATTAGAAGATAGCAGTGGGGCTGCTCTTTGGAGTAATGTAAATTGTAATTATAATAAACATGTACATGTTTCACAGCTGTTTCCTCCTCTGGTCTGTGTGTAGCTCGGTGACATCAGCCCCTGCAACTCCTTGGGTGCCTGTCCCGGCAGGGCTCAAAAACCCCGCTGCCGTGTTCTGGAGGCCTGGGAGGAACTGCCCAGTGTTCAAAGAGCTGACAAAGCCCCATCCAGGTGCTGTATTGCAGCTCTCCTGGGTGCCTGCCTGTGCCTGGGCTCCTGGGTGGGAAGCAGGAGTGTCACTGCCCCAGCCCCCTGGGGTGGTTTGTCCCTGGGGGAGGAGGGCTGTGAAGCCCTGGGGCTGGCACTGCTGCTGGCTACTGCAGGAGCCACAGAAGCCTTTGGTGTCTGGGACCTCACCAGCAAAATGGGGGAGGTGGGAGAGTTTCCTTAGGAGCTGCTGCAGGGCCTTGCCCTGTGTGGTGAAACAGTTTGGGGGAGGGACTGTGTGAAGGTGGGATTGTGCTGCCACAGGCAGTTGCTGGGGCTGAGGTGCCTGTGACAAAATGAAACTGTTTCCTGTGTGCACTGATTCCCTTTCTAAGGTTGTAATTTGCTCTTATTGCCGCAGTGAAGCCTCAGTTATAAGCCATTAACGCCAACCACTGCAGGGAGTGCCTTGGGGCCTGCCCAGCTGAGCCTGTGCCTCCCTGCAGGGTGAGGGGGCTCAGGGCTGAGCCCTTCTCCCCAGGGAACACTCAGTGCTGTGCCTGGGCAGGCGGCTGCTCTGGGGCTGTGCTGCAGTCCCCTCAGCTCCCAGGTGGGAGATTCCCAGGGTGAGGGAACAGCAGGGATGGCCTGTGCAGGGACCCAAACATGCTGTTTGTAACTTCAACAGCCCAGTCCAAGGACTGATATTAGAGGAAACCAGCCCAAATTCCAGCAGCTCCCCTTTGCTGTTGCTGATGTGGTTGTGTTGCAGCTGTCTCGGCCTTGGTGCCCGTGTGATCTCTGCCCACACTCCACTCTGCAGCCTTTAGCTGTAAACAGCTTTGTTGTGGTGCCAGAGGCTTGGGAGTGTGAATGACTTATCAGAGAGTTGTAGTTGCAGCCTGGAGCAGCCCCAGCACCTTTCCCAGGAAGCTGGGACACTTTCAGTCTCTGCTGCCAGCGGGACCTGGTTCCCTCCCTTCCCCAGAGGCTAAGAGCAGCTCTCAGGGGCTGTTCCTGTTCCCATCCCTTTTCTGGCAGGACAGAGATGGGAACAGCTTTGGCAGAGCCAACGGAGGGAGAGGGAAGGTGGCACAATGCAATACCTTACTGAAATAAAATTACCCCCTCCCACTCTCTGCTCCTTGGGGCTCATTTTAAAGCCCTGGAGTGAAGGGTTCTCACCCGACACTTGCAGATGTCTGTACCTCGAGCTTTGCCACATTATCCATGTTCATGTCTGCAGGGAACAGATGGGCCAGAGCAGATCCTGCCCTCAGGTGCAATGTGGCCCTGGCAGCCAGGCCAGTCTCCCCCTCCCTCAGCACTTGAGCTCCTTCCTGCTGCACAGGGGCTCCAGCCCCATGAACAGGCTCAACCAGAAGCTGTTAACCCCAGCTCCTGGGGCAAAGCTGCAGAGGCAACAGCACAGGGGTAAACACAAGAGGAGAAAGCAGAGTGGAGCCTTCTGTTTGTCATATGTAACACTCAAGAGGCAGCTGCAGCACGAAGAAGCTGCTGCTGTGACACTGGCAATGCCTTACCCTGACCCCAGAAAACAGCACCAGCCCCTGGGAGTACACAGCCCTGTTCTCACACCAGCCCCAACACTCGGCCTCACCCTCCCTCTGACCCTGCCACCCAAACACCAACAGCCACAGCGGCTGGGTACTGCCCTGTGCCTGCTGCTTGAAGAGGGTAGGGAGGGAAGAAAAGGCCTAACTCTATTAGTCAGGTTGTGGTGAGGCTGTAACACAACCCTCCCAACAGCACCTCAAACAAACTGATGAGGGAGAGCTACCACCTGCCAGCGTGGGGAAAAGAATCACTAATAGAAGTGAAGTGTCTGAGGAAAAAAATGCAGAGTCTTTGTCCTTTAATGGGTCACTGCTGCTGTTTTGGAGCCAACCAAATAATCCTGGGCAATTAAAATCCAAGGAAGGGCCATATTTTTAAAATAACAGCTTTAAAAAAAACCCAGTAGGTTTATTGCAGGTCTGGAGAGGGGCACAGGATGAGGAAGTGGAATGCCTACGTGGTGTCTATACAGAATAACCCATCACATGAATTAAAAAGAAGCAGCTAAGCAGTTGAATTTCATTCATCATGATGTTTTCTTCTGTTTTTTCTTTTCATTTTCTTCCTTTTCTTTCTCAATTTCAGCCACATACTTCTCAATTTCTTCAGGGTTTAGGATCTAAAACAGAAGCACAGGTGACCCTCAAGGTCCTGATACAACTCAAGAGGCTTTTATCTGAGCAATTCCCGTTCTGACAGGGGAAGCAAGCTCCTTGGGCTTTATCTGGACACGGGTACCTTGCACAGACACAACATTCCTTGGCCCTCACCACCAGGCAGCATTTGCCCAGGCAGAGTATAATCTAAGGCAGGGAGTTAACACGGATCAAGGTCAGTGTGGGGGGACCCTGAGCCCTCACCTTCAGTGGCTGCTCCCGCCTCATCACCGCCAGCTCGATGTTCTTGCCCCCGGACTGCACCACCTGAGGGAGAAGCAGAGACAGAAGGAGGCATCACCAGCATGTCCAGTCCCCCGTTCTAACAAACCCCTTTCAGGTCTTCCAAGGAGAAGAGATGTGAGTGGAGGGCATTTTGTCATCAGCTCCCAACTCTCGACTCCAGGAGCAGCATCGCTCACAAAAAGAGAAGTATCCTGGTTGTGCAGAACCCCTCCTTCCCCCCAACCCCCTGCAGCTCCTGATTACATCCTGAACTGCATGACACAAGTCAAACATGGTGCATGTGGTTTAGCATGGCTGGGGGTGTTGGTTGGTCTGTTCTCCTCCCCAGAGCTGCAGGTTCTTCTGTGCAAGCTACAGAAGCTGCCACCTGAAATATTCTGAGCCTGTTGAGTCCCTCAACCCCCAGGGACAGTTCACAGGCTCTTTCATGGCAGTTGCCCACAGCACACACAGAGATGGCCACGAGCTGCCAGGGAGGGAATGGGACATACCTCAAGAAGGGCCTTGATGACCAGTTTAATGGTGAGATCATCCGTTTCAATGGCCTCGTCAGTGTAGTTCTTCTCCAGGAACTCCCGCACGGATTTGGCTCCTCTGCCAATGGCATTGGCCTGGAAACCCCGAGGGGAGAGAGATGATGAATGCAAGTGTAGAAGAGATTCCATTTACCGAGTGAGCAACAAGAGAGAGTTGTGCAATGACATCATCTGAAGCCGTTTTTTGTGATCACCGCGTATTTCTCAGGAGCCTGAACGTGTCACTTCCCACGTCACACAAAACAGCTGCTGGGCACCGGTGCTGTGTTGGGTTGTCCTGAAGACAGGACAAGATTTCCCAAGTAAAGCTGAACTGCAGACTGCCCTGCACCATAGATGTGAGCATTAGAGACTTCTGCGAGCCAGCAGTCTGGCCAAGGAGATCTTTCTACAGCAGCCCGTGTGCCAAGGGGACATGAACTCACAAACACTGTGTTACACCTCCACAGGAGCCACAGCCAACTCACCTTCCAAGCGTGGTACGTGCCCGAGGGATCCGTCTGGTACAGCCGGGGGGTTCCATCGAAGTCAAATCCCACGATGAGAGCAGAGATACCAAAGGGTCTGCGCCCGTTGCTTTGTGTGTATCTCTGAGCAGAAAGAAAAGACACTTCAGAAACAGCTCTAAAAACATGTTTAGAAAGGAAAGCTGACACTGCAGAAGTTACAGTGCGAAGAGGCACCAGAAGTATTTCTAGAAGTGTTCACCCCTCCCCACACACAGCAGGGAAGGGAGCTGGTGTTCACCCCTCCCTGAGAGCCCTGAGGTTTGCTGCCTGTCTCACTGCCAGGAGCACCCCTGTGGCTGGTGCCCAGGCAGGCAGGGCAGGGTCTGCCAGCCCAGGTGCAGTGCTGCTTCCACAGGCAGGCTGAAGACACCTGAGCACCAAGTCAGGTTTCCCCGGGTCCCAGCAGCAGGCACGGCCTCCTCTAGGCCATAGGCAAAGCTGCAGGAGCCCAGCGGTCACCCTCCTGCTGAACACAGCCAGAAGAGCTGTGGCCACATCACACACCACAAGTGGCCATGACCAGGGAGGCCCAGCACCAGCAGCACCATCCCAGCAGAAGATCAATAGTTTGTAAGTTTGTACAGTTTTAGAGAAATGGTGAACGTGCCAGAAGAGAAGTGAAACCCCGGGCAGTGGTGGTGAGCTCTGGCAGCCCAGCAGCTCTTACAAGGCTGACACTGCTCTCATCATCTCTGCACTAACACACAGCCATGCAGAAGGAAGTCAGGCTTTTTCTAACCCCTACTAGTTGTTGAAAATCAGTTTAATCCACAGGCAAGTGAATAACTTTATCCCAGAATGCATTTTAAAGTCACATGTATCAAATGCAACCCACACACAAGGACTGTGCTGCTTTGCTCCCCTCTTACATGAGGATGTTTGGCCAATAACACGGCCCCACTGTTAGGAGCGTGAGCTAGAGCTGTGCATCAGCAGCGTGCCGCCAGTGGCATCACAGGTGTAGTTGTGCTGTCCTCAAAAGTACTGATGAATGATGTTGGGGGGAAAAAAAACCAAACCATGATCAACCCTCCTATTCCACTACTACATCCCTACTTGCAATTACGTGTTTCCTAATGCTGATTTTCAGCAGCTGAGCAGGATGAGGCCGGGGCAGACGTTGCCCATCCTCAGTCTGCAGCGCTGTGGGTCAGTCAGGACACACTTTAAGCATCTGTGGGCAGCCCAACGTACCTGTTTGAGGCTGGCAATGTACCGTGTGATGTACTCCACGGTGACAGGATCCTCCACAGTCAGGCGGTGGCTCTGGCACTCCACACGAGCTCTGTTGATAACGATCCTGGCATCAGCCGTCAGCCCTGCAACGACAGAGGATCCACAGGGTCACAGCTGTCCCCTACATGCAGAAACCCACTGCTCTGGTCCCAAAAGGCTCAGGGAGTCAGCAGCAATGAGAAAAACAAAGGAGAGATCACACCTCCTCGGGTTTGCCTGGCAAGAGGGGCATTTTTAAGGCAAGAGAAGGAAGCTGATGTATCAAAATGAGCAGAGGATTCAGTTTAGAGCTCTTGTGTTTGAGAATTAGGTGGGGCAGAGTCCTGAGCTGGGGATGTCACTGCCAGGCTGGCAGCAGTGCATCCAGCAGCACGCTGCCAAAGCCACCTTATGCCACACATGTGGGCTGTATTTTGTGACCCTCCTCCACCTTCCTCTGCACAGCAAGGCTCAGCCAGCTGAGGAGCCAGAGCAGCCACGTCAGCTGACAAAAGTGAGCATTTACTTCTTATTTTACACTTGAGCTTATGATGCCATTTTCAATTTACAGCCTTGTTTCTATTACAGAACTTTTCTCAAGGCTGTGAGCCCGCCTGCACAGCACCCTCAGCTAAGGCAGCAGAAGCAGCTGAGCCTTCACCCCTGCACACTAGAGCTAAACCCCATCATTTTTACCAGTTAGATCAGATCTCCCCTTAAAGCACCACTCACACAAAGATCCTGAACTACTTGAAGAGAGCAGAAACCTTCTGAAACACGTTTTTCTCTCCATTTACTTTGGGTTTAAGTTTCGTGCCCCCTGTTTAAGCTTTGAACAATGGAAATCTAGCCATGTGGAACAGGAAGAGTGTGGAGCTGGGATACTTATGCTTCCAACCCAGAGCTGCTCATTCAGGAGGAGTCTGAAAAGTTTATCTTTCTTGGCTTGAGACACATGAGAAAAGGTCCCAGTAACTGACAAATATCTCTTATAGCTTCTGTGATATTTGTCAACGATCTGAGATTCTAAAGTTTCGTATCTTAAATACATAAAATATGTTAAAATGTATAAAAATACAAATCTGTGTGTGTTTGACCAGGACATCTCTGTCTCTGTGCTAATGTCACATCAGCTCAGCCATCATCCTCACATTACACACAGAGGACCTCAGTAACTTTAACATGCCTTTCCTCTCATTAGCTCTGTTTTTTGGGGGAGAGGGGCTCTCTACAAGAAGGACACTGAGGTGCTGGAGAGGATCCAGAAGTGGGTATCAAGCTAGGAAGGGATTTGAAGCAGGTCTCAGCTGAGGAAGGGCTGAGGGATCTGGGGCTGTTGAGCCTGGAGAAAAGAAGGCTCAGGGGAGACCTTCTCGCTCTCTACAACTACCTGAAAGGAAGTTGCAGTGAGATGGGTGTGGGTCTGTTCTCCCTGGTAACAAGCAATACAACAAGAGGAAATGGCCTCAAGTTGCACCAGGGGAGGTTCAGGCTGGATCTGAGATGGAATTTCTCTCCTGCAAGGGTTGTCAGGCACTGGAGGGGTTTCACCATCCCTGGAAGGGTTTCAGAGCCAGGTGGATGTTGCACTGAGGGTAATGGGCTGGTGGCTGACAGGGCTGGGACAAAGGCTGCACTCCAGGAGCTGACAAGTCTCTTTCAGCTGAAACAATTCAATGATTCTATGGTTCTCAGAATCCATAATCATCCCAAATAACCACCGAAAGCCCAGGAGGGGCCGTGTACCTGCAAAAGCCATGCAGACGTTGTCATCCAGAGCACAGATCTTCCGCACAGTTCTTTCATCCTGAAGTTTTGCCACAGACTTCTTTTCCACACCAAGAACAACAATATCCTTCCCTCTTACTCCAACCTTCAACACAGAAGGAAGACACAAACAAACAAAAAAGTTAAGCTAGGCCTCAAAAACCTGCAGACTTGACTGAAATGAGTAGGATAAGCCTCACCACACACAAAACCTCCACATGTAAACGTTACTCAACTTGAAGCCAGTGTTTTATTTCCTACTGCCACAATCTGGATGAAGGACTGATGTAACAAGAATTGCATTTGATTCCAGGGGTCAGTTTCATCATCAGTTTATACTCCCAAGAGATCCCTTCCCACTCCTTTTACCGCCCCTCTTTTCCCCAGCTCTCCCCAACACCAGCATTAGCATTTTGCCAGCCACAAAACTACTGCTGCAGCTGGTCTGTTGCAGCAGAACCCAAACCACTTGAGATTAAACCAAGTAAAACCCACAAGCAACCTGTCAGCAGCTTGCTGCCTTCCTGTCCTCATCCAGAACTCTGAATATACCTCTTCCAACACTGGGGAGGACAAAAAGCTGACCTTCCACACTCCTTCCCCACTGCTTCTCGCAGGGTGATGGGTATGATTTTTGTTTTAATAGATGTCCCTACTGTTAGTGTGTTTCATTATACTCAACAAGAGACAAGACTCAGGTAACTACATTCGATATTAGCTCCACTTTTGCAGTATTTTTCCATTTCCAGAAAACAAAAGTCTATTCAGCACTAACTCGTTACATTTATTCCCATCCCAAAGGCAGCACATTTTCTCCCAGGTATGGTGTTATTTCTGAATTAAGAGAGATTTTGTTTTCACCCTTCAGAAAAATGAACCAAACCTTGGGACAATTGGAAGCTAAGAGCCAGAGAGCTACTTCTGAGCTCTGGCACAGGCTGCCCAGGGAAGCTGTGGAATCTCTTCTGGAGGCTTTCAAAACCCGCCTGGACACGTTCCTGTGGGACCTAAGTGGATCTGCTTCAGCTGTGAGGTTGGATTGGAGGATCTCTAGAGGTTCCTTCCACCCCCAACCATTCAGTGACGCTGTGATTCTATACGCCTTCCCCGACACGTTCCCCAGGCCACAGGGAATCCGCACCCTGTACAAGCACAAAGCAGCACACTCAGACTACTGCAACAGAGCATCAGGGTCCGCAGCAGCTCTGCCTGCCGGCTCTCGGGCTCTGGAGGCTGACGGCGGCCACAGCAACGGCTCTCGAGTCTGTCCTGCGCCGGGCCTCGCTTTCAAAAGGCTCAATGCACAAAAGGACCCCCAAACGTTCCTCCTCGGAGCCCCCCGCAACGGCGCTTCACCGACAGCACGGCGCCCGCTCTAAAGGACAACGGCGGCTTTAGAGAGGCAGCTCCGAACCCCTCTGCCGGGGCCCTGGGGCGTCTCTGTGGAAGCAAAGGTGACGCTTCCAGCCGCCCGTTCCCCGCCAGCCCGGCCCGGCCCGGCCCGGCATGGCATGGCAAGGCCCGGCCCGGCACAGGCCCCGCTCGGGCCTGCCCTCAGCCCCCTCAGCGCCCCGGCCCGGAGCTCACTCACCGCCGTGGAACCCTTCTTGACCGCCTCCTGGGCGTACTCCACCTGGAAGAGGTGTCCGTCCGGGGAGAAGACGGTGATGGCGCGGTCGTAGCTCATGGCTGCGTCCCCGCGGGGCCGGCTCCGGCGCCTCCCTCAAAACCGCACACTCATCCCCCCGCCCCCTGCGCGCCGCTTCCGGACCCGCGCGCCATTCCCCTCCCCGCCTCGCTACGCCAACTGCGTACGCTGCGCCCGGGACGGGTAAAGCAAGGCAAGAGCGGCCCGCTGTACGCTCCCGGCCCTCGTTACGCAGCCGGCGTAGGCGGCCGCCTCCGCTCGCCGCTCACCCGGCGCTGCGCTCTCCCCGGCTCTGCGCACTCGGCGTACGCGGCGCCGGCCCCTTACGCAGTTGGCGCAGTTGGCGCGGCTGGCGGCGAAGGCAGGGAGCCGCCGCTCGCCCTGCGACAGGAAGCCCGGCAGCAGGGACGCACCATGTGCGGGCGGCGGGGAGGAGGCGGCGCGGCGCCGGCCTCCCGCTGCCCGCCCCCGCCGCCAATCGCCGCCGCCTCCCCGCCCCGAGCCGGGAGGGGGGAGCGGGCGGCTGGGGCGAGGGCGAGGGCGGTGCGTGGCGGCCGATGGTGCGGCGCCGGCGGCTCGTTGAGAGGTGCAGGTCGTACCATCTTGCGCCGGCTCCCCCTCCCCATTGCACTGCGGAGAATCCTTCGCACGGCAAATAGCGGCCAGATAATAACAATATTATTAGAGCCTGGCACCGATATATTATAGACACATTAAAACCAAAACACCCACCCCACCCACCCCACCATGTCGGTTGCCTTTGCTTCTGCTCGCCCAAGAGGCAAAGGGGAGGTCACCCAGCAAACTATCCAGAAGGTAAACCAGCATGCTTTTATACAGACGATTGTTAGAGCTTTTATTCCGTCCGTGCTCCCGCAGCCGAGGAACGCGGCTGATTGCTAGGGGCGATCAGGGGAGGAAAAAAAATAAAACAACAAACCACCCCAAAAAGTCGTGAATTTGCGAGGGCTGCAGAGATGGACAGCTGGAAAGAGAGAGAGAGAGAGAGGGGTGGGGGAAGGAGGAGGAGGAGGAGGAGGTGGAACAAAGCAAAGGTGTTGAGATCCCTGCAAAGAGAGAAGCGAGAGAAGGACTCGGAGTCGGGGAATAAAATCGGGATGGCACGTTATCTGCTGCTCTCAAAGGAGGGGGGAAGGGGGGGGGAGGAAAAGCTGTCGGTGATACATTGTGGAATGGCAATAAAACCTGCGGACGGGCGATGAATGTGTGGTGGTGTGTCAGCTCCCGGCCCCTCGGAAAAACAACAACAACAACCTCCACAGATGAGTTAAAATAAAATAACTGCATTTGCAAGGGTTTTCCTTTCGTATTTGGACGCAGGTTTTTAAATCTCGGAGCAAGACAGAGGGAGCACCGACCACGGCTGGGTTGTGGTTTGGGGTTGTTTTTTTTGCATATGCTGTTATTCTTTGTGATGTGTTTCTCGATGTTTAACGACAGACAAAGATTTGGAGAGGTTGTCTGTGGAGAGGAGCTCTCGGGATGGGTCTGGTGCGGAGGCTGAAGCGGAGGGTGTTAGCTGGGACGGGTATTGTTGCCCGTTTCGCAGGATTGACAGCAGGGACTGTGCTGTGCCCACATGCCCGACAGCCTTTCCTCCTGCTGAAGGGGACGGTCAGTGAGGAAGAGGCTGGAGATGTCAATAAAGAACATACATGGTTTTACTTTGACCGCTATTTGTCATTTGTTCTGCTACTGAATTTTGCGTGTGTGCCCCTCCCGACCCTCCCCACCCCGTAGGTCTCGGGTTTATGTGGAGTTGTGTGTTGTGCTGGGACTGAGGGGTGTGTGTCCGCTCTTAAATAGTGATCCAGGGCAGAAGTGCAGTTGCTAATCCAGCAATTTACTGAGCATCAGTGGGTTTTGCAGCCAAACTGTGATCTGGTGCCAATTTATGAGTTCTAGGGGGGAAAAGAACAACCCCAAAACACCTCAGTGGAAGACTGTGAGGGGAAAAAAAAAAAGATCAAGGCAGAACAAACTGTCACAAGAGAGGCTGAAGAGTCTCTCATCAGTCCTCTGAGTTGAATCTCGGGAGACTGTTGGGAAACGAATCCCATTTTGTGTAGCTCTTGCAGCACATGTGGTGTTATGAGCCAATTACTTTGAAATGCTGAAATCTTTCAGTCTCGGCGGGTAAGATTTTCTCTGACCTTCAGGTTGGTTGGGGTTAGGGCAGAATGTCATAATTCAGACAGGTGACACTTAAAGCCATGACTGTATCCACAAAGGGCAGCCAAAGTGTCTGCAGTTTGATTTCCAAGCACTTTCCTTTTTTTTTTTGCATATTCATAAACTTTATGGAAGGTTCAAAATGTTACTTATTTACAAATCAGGTGTAAAAAACATTCCCCATCTTGGGTACATTTGCTGGCATGTTACCTCAGGGCTGTTCATTGATGCTGGGCTGTTGGCAGTGATTTTGGCAAGTGGTGGTGCTGAGGAGGAGACTTGAATGGGCTTTATAAGTCATGTACAGAAATGAGGCAGCGAGAGGAGGAGCAGGGGCTCGGCCATGGACTCCAAAGATCCTCATTGAAGCGAGCTTTTCAGAACACAGACCAATTTCATTGAAAAAGCAAACTATTCTTATTTACATTCATAATATATCAGCAGCTTATTAACTCAATTTTGTTCATCTTTCAAAGCTGTAATGATTCCAGCACCAACCATGACATGGCACCAGTGATGGTGGTGCTTTAAAATAGTTCATCAAACGGCATTTGTAGAGCAGTGAACTTCAGTTTCTCCTGTGTAATGAAGATCAGAACTCGGTTCTTTTTGCCTAGCAAGTTAGGAACAGAGCTATTCCCCATTCCTTTTCCAGTATGCAGAATGTCCTTTGGCTAATTATAGATTTTGCCCTTTTCTGATGAAGACACCTGTAAAATCTGGGGCTCCTGCTGTTGAATATATATCTTAACTGAATGTGAAAATGTCAGTGATACCTGTTGTGGAAGCTGCAAAGGACAGGTTTATGTTCTTTGCCAATTCCACATACAGGATTTCCACTGACACAGGTGAAAATCCTGTATGAAAATGAATAGGGAGCGTTCAACAAAGAGCCGTGCTGGGAATTGGGCAGGAGCATTTTCTCCTAGAATGAGCTGCTGTGCCTGGGTTGCCATGTGGGTGTAGGCAGAAGGAACATGGATTCTGGACTGACAAAGTGCTGACAGGGAACTGGGGAGGGTAGTTGGGCACCACAGTGCCAGGGTCCTCAGCCCCCCATCAACCTGAACCACAGGGGATGCACAAGGGTGTCCAGCAGTGCTAAGACCAACTTGCAAATCACAAGCAAGAGGCAGGACAAGCTGAGTTCTCCGAGGAGGTGACTAGCTAGATTGCAAGGGCATTAAAAAGACTCATCTGCTCACCTCTCTATCATCTAGCCCTTTGTTTCCATCTCAACCAGTCAAGAATTTGTTCTGATCAGAATGTTGTACCTACATGGATTAGTGCACATTTCACACCTATGGAAACATGTTCTTCTTTCCTCAAGACTTCTCCTGTCCTGATGACACAATGGTTCCAAGGCCCAGTCACGCAAGACTTAATAGCAACAGTACCTACCAACTGTCTTATGTAGTGAGTATTTGCCAGAGGCAAATCTAAATTGTAAATCCTGCTGTTATTTTTCCATCATTCACCTGCAGAAAGCTGGGGCAAACAGACAAACTGTGGTATTTTAAACTGTAAAACAAATCAAAGGGTATTTCAAGCTTTTAATTGTGTTACAAGTTCATTAAATACAGGTCAGTGGTCGTTTTGTCCAGCAGCTCTGATCTTCTTGGAACAAGTCAGTCACTAGAATTTATTGAATGAAGCTCAGCCAGCAGCCACTGATACGCATAAATTAACAGACGTATAATTACCCTGTGTTTTCCTTTGAAGTCCTCCCTGTATTACAGCTGAACTATCCCAGAGGACATATTGGGATGTAATTCTCTTAAATACAGTTTCAATAGATCCAGTAATGCAAATTTTACACTCCACCAATGTGGTAGTCATCTGTGGAGGAAAACGAGGGAGTTTCAGTTGCTGGGAAGTATGTTTCTTACTTGAAAGAAGGCATGTTAGTGAAATGGGAAGCTTTGGAAAGGGCTGGGTGGTACTTTATAAGGAGGCAGAGGTATTTCACAGAGAAAGTGTTTCCCTTCTTTAGTGTAAAAATCTACTTGCCATTTAAGGAGCAAAAAAGGTAAGTTCATTCATTCTTCTGCTTTGGGGTATTTCAACTAACTCCTTTGCTCATAAAGGAATTGTTTGTGAAGCACAGTCTTGTGTCTCAATAAAATCACGTGTAGGTACTTTGTAATATCCCAAGGTGACAAAGCTGCACGAAACCGCATCCGCTGCCCAGAAGGGTGAATGTGGAGAATCACAAAGCTACAGGAGTTTAATCCAGTTCCCCTAGTAACGTGTTTTGATGGTGTTTCTTTTATGCAGATGCTAGATGAAAATCACCACCTAATACAATGTATTATGGATTATCAGAGCAAGGGGAAAACTGCAGAATGTACTCAGTGAGTATGAGTTTTGGAGTATGGTAGAATTTTTTAGTGTTACTTTTTTTTCTCCTCTGTTCACTGACCACTGAGAAAATACCTGAACTCTGTGTTTTTTTAGATTCAGTTGTATTAAGACGTGTATCAGATCATTTAGTACAATAATTCTAACCACTTGTGGTTAATGGGCCACCTGTTCTCTGCAGATTCCTGAAGTACAAGTAGAATCAGGTACAAAGCTAGTAACACACTTTCCTCAGAAAGTAATTAAATGTTTGATCAGCTATGTGGTTATCTATGGCTAAAACAGTAAACACACCAGTTTGTGTCAGTGCTTACTGTTCCTAATCTTGGAAGCAAAATGCTTTTATAAAGTTGATGGGTTAAATTTCAGTCAAGAACAGCCAGGCTGCCCCATTACGAGTCAAGTTATAGGGTATTTTCTCTTGCCTCCTTACAACCCTTCCTCTTTCCAAAAGTTTGACTCTTCCCTTTGCCCAGTGGCACAGGTGTTGGTTTGCTTTTGGATTCCCTCCTGTTCTTTATTATGAGCTTTTCCAGTTTGTCAAGAGCTGTGAAGAAGCATAAATGGTTCTGGTAGCGCTTGCTTGAGTAAACACTCCAGTTAAAGCACTCTTGAGAAAGATCTTGTTCTTCTCAGCTTGCTGGCAGGGCAAATAGGTTTTGGTTTTTGGAGTTCTAATTTTATTACTACCAGGACTCTTGCTAAACAGAGGAAGAAGTGGCTAATTGTCAGAGCAGATGACCAGTGTCAGTGCTCAAAGACTGAGGTCCCAGCTTCACAGTTCACTCCACTTGCTTTCCGGGGAGAATGTGTTTTAACTCTCCCTTTCTCCAAGTTTACCCATTTGTAAACGAGGTGTTGAACACACGCTGATCCTTGGTGAAAAGGCTGACAGCACAGACCTGGGTCATTACTACTGCTGTTTCTTATGACAGATGAAAAGTGAGCTGATGTAATTCAACTCATTTGTAAAGAGGAAAAAAAAAAAAAAGATGAATATTTGGAATTTGATGTCTTGTCAACCCTTTCCAAATAATTTTTTCTCCTTATTCTGTAGATACCAACAAATCTTGCACAGAAACCTGGTTTACTTGGCAACAATAGCAGATTCTAACCAGAATATGCAGTCCTTGCTTCCTGCTGTAAGTACCAGTGCTATCTTCAGATGTATTTACTATGCCAGAGGGAAATGGCCTTTGAGCCTATTACTGATCATTAGCAGTAAAGCATTTTTCAGTATTTTTTCCAGCTAAAAGTTTCAAAGTGATCAAGCAGACCACTAAACCAATGAAAAGTTACTTTTACTGTGTTTAAAACACATTCTTTGGGACATTTGTGTTATTCTCCAGCTCTATGTACTGTAAGTGGTGCAGTGGTACAGAGCAGAACTACCTCCATTTGTTCCAGATTCATCATTCTTTACCTGTTCTAACTGAATTCGTGACTCAGGAAGGAAAAAAAAAAAGCCACTATTTAACATGAAAAATCTAATTCAGCACTGATTTGTCTTTACACATTGTATTTTTTGTTGCTAAATGGATTGATTTTGGAGGTATCACACATAACAGAGAATATGGCACAGCTTTATGCTTGACAAAGGCCAATTTGTCAATATGCTTCTGTATTGTCTGTGCCAGGGCCTGTGCCCTCTGCAGTTACGTTCTGACCAGCCCAGAATGAAAGGCATGTCAGCACAGAATGGGCAGAGAAACCAGGCACTATTATAAGCACAATTTGAAGGTCTTCACTGTGCTGCCTGACAGCTTCTATCTGTCATGACAAATGTCACTCACTTGTGGTGATCCAATGAAGAAAGCTTTATGCCAGCAAGCCCCAAAGAGTGAAAGAAGCACCTACTTAGTTGCAGTTTTTAGGCATAGTCAGGCTAATTTGGGGGTGGTTATTTCTCTAATTTAAAAACCTAACCAAAAATTTGCTTCTCCTCCTTGTTATTTGCAGCCACCAACGCAAAACATCAACTTGGGCCCTGGAGGAATGACTCAGAGTGCATCCAACCAATCTCTCCATTCACAGAGCAATCTCAGCGATGCAATTGGGACGGGCCTTCCTCCTTCCTCCCTCATGCAGAGCCAGATTAGCAATGGTGAGCTTCAGTCCCCTTTGTGCTGCTTTGCTGTTGCTTAGCAACAAAATCATTAATGCAGAATATACTTACAGAGCCGTAAAAGCCCTCTCCTAACTCACCTTTCAGGCATATGGGGATTTCAGCACATTCTGAAATCACCACAAAATGGCTACAGTCAGTAATGGTGTTGGCAGGTTTCAGTTTGCTTACTATTTCTATAGGAGAAATTAAAACCTTAAAAAGAAAAGCAGAATGAAAATCACCAAGTAAAGCTGCCTCCAAGTTTTTAGTTAAAAAAAACCACCCTGTATTGTGGTATTTTTATCTCAAATGTGGTGAGGCTGGACAGGATAAAATGGAATTGCTTGCATGACTAAGCACACGACCAAGCCTTTAGATAGCAAAGACCTTCCAGGAGATATGCCTTCTTAGAAATAATTTGGTATTGCACCAGTCTTTGTCCTCTACAGAAGCTTGCAGAGATTGCACTATACAGCCAAAGAGTTTGCATGGATGCTTCATGTGAATAATACAGGTTGTTTGTTTGGTTTTGTTCATGCAACTAAAAGAAACTAATTGAAAGACAAAAGCTGATTTTTTTTCTGTATATTTTGTGCATTTTATAGTAAGAATAATCTGTTTCTTTGTTGTGTAGTTCATAGTTATTTAGTCAGCCCTTGTTTCTGTGGGTCTTTCCCAGAATGACAGAGAGAAAACAGTTTCTATGAATAGAAATATCTGAATGTAAAAATCAGCAGGAGCAGATGCAAACCATGAAATTACTTCTGACTTTTCAAAGATCCATTTGTGGTCAAGCTGATGGTACCTTTGAAACTAATGGGTGAGGTGCCTATTTTAAACAGCTTGTAAGGTGAACTTATTAAATTTATGTGGGCCTTCTTTTTGAAAGGAGAAGTATGATAATGTCAGTCAGAACACTGTTTGGTGTTACTAGGAATCTACATTTTCAGTGGTATTGTTGCTGTTTTTTTTTATTTGCCCCCCACCCTCCAGTTCTTTATAGTAAATTTAGTGCTGATTGAAAGAACCAGAGTGGCAGCCCTGGAGACTCCAGTCACCACAGAACAGAAGCAGACAGGGCAGTTGACCTCATGTTGCCCCAGCTTGGTAAAACCCAGCTTGAGCTGTTGGAGGTCTCAGGGTAGTTCAGTCTCCACTCACCCACTATGACTCTTTCAACTAGGTAATGCCAAGGATCAGATCATGGGAATATCAGTCCACTAGAAAGCAGACAGAGGTATAGCTCTGCTTCCCAGTGAAGGTGTGACTGGGAATGCAGGGGCTTGTGCTCTGCTTTGGGTGTAGGACACTCCCCTTGGGCTTGGGGACACTCCATGTTGTTGCCAGTCTCTGTTGCTGCTGTCTCTGTGCCAGCTACAATCAAGTTAACACCATGATGCTGTATGACGAGCCCAACTGCCTTAGATTCATGAAAGTATGAAAGAGGTTCAGTGCTTTGTATTTATCTTATTGTTTCAGTGTTTTTACTGAAACACTTTTGGTCATACTTTCATGTTTTCCCTTACAATCACAAATTAACCAAACCTTCACTCCCTCTCCCCTTTAAAAACAGCCAAGATTCTCTCATGCAAATAGGGCAGAGCTTACTAACACTTGCTTCACTCCATCCCTTGCCTCAAGCAACTGCTGGCTCCATTAAACAGTAAGTGGCCTTGTGTGGCACAAGTGGAAATATCAGCTTTATGAGACACAGAAAGCCTGGAGCAAACCAGAGGGTTTGCTGTCCTTCTGTAGCCATACATTGACCTGGCTCCACTGATTTCAGTAGAGCTGGCTCCTCTCTTTTTGAAAGTGCTGCTTGCATCTCTCCATCAGGGGCGAATATAACAATCTACAGCCCATTTTCTCATTTTGATGCCTATAAATACCATTAAGAGTAATTAATGAAGTTTGTACTAAGAGAATTAGACACATTTTTCAGAGGCTGTAGATACACTTAATAACTGTGACTTGAACTATCCTTATCGCAACATCACTACATAATTGTCTCTTGTAGGGATTCTGCATGCCTTCCATTCTAGCTAAATGAATGTAGATTGACAACAATACAGGTGGAATTTAGATAGACAACAATACATATGATCACAATTTAGATAGCAACATGACACAATGAAAACAACTTCTCCAAACTCATTCATAAAAGTATTTACAGCAACAAACAACAAAAGACCCATATTCTTGCCAATTTTAGCTACCCAACAGCAACAGAATGTTTCAAAGTCAGTGTGCTGCCAGGTAAGCAGGGTGATGCAGACCCTGGGGCAAGCTGATGGTTACATTGAGTGATGTTGGAAAAGCGGTACCATAACAACAGAGATTATAATGGTGACTTGGAAAATTTACTTTCCCAAAGTCTGAGGTACTTCCAGTGAAACTTCAGCAGAGGGAGAGACAGGCTTGCCCTGTGAGGAGAGAGTCCCTTGGTGCTTCCTGAGCCCTAGCTAAGGTTAATAGGTTATAGAGAGACTAGAGGGATGCAGTAATGCGCAAAGTGTTTCTCAGCCACTACCGTGCCTTCCCGTTGTCACCATCTGTGTGAAGAGGGAAGAGGAGCCAACAGCAGGACAAGAGGAAGGAAAAGACACATTGCAGAAGGCTGGGGTGTTCCCAGAGTCCACATGTTTTCTCAAATATCTGAAATGACTGGCATTTGTTAATTCTGCTGCCTGAGAAGAACTGCTTGTAAGGCATTGCTGCTGGTTTTGCTCTTCAGGTCTGCAGTTCTGCGCAGCCTGGATGGGGCTGGCAGGGAGAGGGGGATCATTATCTGTGCAGTAGGCACTTTTCATTTGTCTGTAGGTAACAAAGAATTTTTATCATGAGGATTCTTTTTGTTTTGCTTTGCCTTCTGATAAGGTATTTTAGAAAGGCCATGAGGGCTTTAATGCTCACTGTACCTTGCCAATAATAGCACAGACTTTCTTGTTGCTCTCTTTAATTTTTCTAGGTCCTAATCACGTGTCTATGCAGCAGTCAGGCCAGAACACTATGCCCACGACCTCTCTGAGTATGACTGTCAGCAGTCATGGAACTGGGCCTGGTTATAGCCATACAGTGCCTGCATCTCAGAATGTGCCAATGCAAGGCCAGGGGTCAATAGGCAATTATGTGTCTCGAACAAACATCAACATGCAGTCTAATCCAGGTAAACTCCTCTTCCTCCTTCTGGGCCAACTTGGCTTTTCAGTGATCTCAGAGGTTTACCACACATGAATTTGTTCTGTTAATATTTTCTGTAGACAACGACAAACATATGAGAGGAAAAGACAGCTTTAAGACTTTTAAGGTGTCAGGCACCTTGTGGAAGCCACAAGGTTTCAGACAGTTTCACAACAGTTTCAGACTTGCTTTAACTTGCACCACTTGCTATGGTTTGCAATGAGTTGGGGGAAAGAGGGTCAGCTAAAAGTATAGCAGCACTGTCTGCTAGCCCCAGAACTGGGGGAAGGATCCAAGGAGAACCTCTATCCTAGCTGGAAGAGCCTGCCAAAGAGGATTGTACAATTACAGTTTGTACACTGCTATCCCAGTTTTGTGATTTTATTGATACTTCACACTGCTTGCAGGGCATAGGCAACTCAGAATTAATCTCTTAATGTGTAGAAGTGTTTGCTAGTGAGTATTGAATGGGATGTCCAGTGCTTAAGAATTCTTTCTGACAGTATGAAATGTAGAGATGAAATAAATCTTAGAGTGTCAGTCTATTGAAACTGTAGAATCATCAGGTACATAATCAGATGGAAGCAGAGGGAAGAGCTGATTAGAAAAGAAATGAAGCAATGAATTAGTCAGGAAGTAGAGGAACAAGCATCAGTTCTTATTTCTTTCTTGAATCCTACTGTAGTAATGATTACTTTTTCTAGAAAATAAACTAATAATAATCAAGGTTAGATGCATTTTTAAAATACCTGACTGAAGCAAATGGCAAGAACTGACCATGTAATAACATCCTTTCTGGGTTACAGTGCAGAAGAGTTAGATATGTGCAGCAGGAAAACATCTCCCCCTGTGGAAAATCCACAGAATGATCAGGATGCATGTTAGTTGAAGGTTTTATCTTACTTCCTGAGAGGCTTAGGGAGAGAACTGTCACATCCTTCCAGAGAACAAGTGTTTTCTGTGTACATTGTAGTCTCCATGATGCACCAGCAAGCAGCAACGTCACATTACAACTCGGCGCAAGGAGGGAGCCAGCATTACCAGGGACAGTCCTCCATTGCCATGATGAGTCAGAGCAACCAAGGCAACAGCATGATGGGCCAGCGACCAATGGGCCCTTACAGAGCTTCACAGCAAGGTAAACTTTATTGCTAGCTTGTTGTTAGAGTTATGATGAGATTGATGAACTTCAGTCTGTCCTGTGGGGTAGGCAAATCAACAAAATTCCCAAGTCACGTTTATGAAGAGGGAATCCCATCTGGGAGCACAGTAAATCTCAAATGGTGGAAGTATCATGACAATCAGATAAACTTTAATGTGTTCTCAAGATTAATTATTTCAGGTGCTTGAAAAACAAATTCTGTCTAAAAGGGATCATGTATCAAAGGTGAACAATTTGATATATGGCAGGCTGAAGCCACTGGGAAGCTTTTCAGTTCTTTCAAATGGCATTGGATCAGCTGTAGCACAGCACAGTTAATGAAAAGCACATTTCTGCAAAGAAGATATAATTTGACAGCAATTAGTACGAAAAATTAGGCCAAGGAAAGGAAAACACCAGAGGATAACTCCCATGCTCTAAGACCTCTCTGGAAAAAGTTCTAAGAGGTAACAGAGTCACTAGACTGATTCTAACATAAGTTGTATTTTGCTAAGAAACGAATGAATACATTAATTAAAATAGATTTAATTCTGACTGTGTTCTTGAGCATGGACTACATTGCTGAGCTTTCTAATAACGTGGATCAAGTAGTTGAAATGCATCCATTACTTCCAGTGATGCCATAGCAGTGAGCGATTTTAGGACATGTTACTAACCATTGTGTAATTTCAATTTCAACCCTCTTCTTCTGAGAATACAAATGTATTTCTTCTATCCAGTGAGCATCTTGGAAACTGCTCTCAACATACATAGCTTCTTTACTTATCCAGATGTAAACACTGTTTTCACTTAAGAAAAAATAGGTAAGAAAATCCCAGCCCTTAGGAGATCAGGGGCTCAGTTTGCTCTCTCTTGTCTTTGCTGTGCAGGTTCCTCGCAGCAGTACATGGGTCAGGAAGAATATTACAGTGAGCAGTACAGTCATGGACAAGGCTCATCAGAACCTATGAATCAGCAATACTACCCAGATGGTAATGCTTCTGAGCCGTACTCACTGTAATGCTGCTGAAGCGTAGACCAGTATGACTGTCACATCCAAGGGTGGCAAACCCAGGCCAATTCATTTCCAATTTTAATGCTAGAGAATTCTAATCTCAAGGCATGAGGGCCTGGTACACAACCATAGACATCAGTGCCTCCTGCCATCCAAACTGCTTGGAAAAGAGTACAAAGCCAAGTTTGGATTAGTGATGGCAATCCGTAGGTGTGACTTCCCTTGCCATACATTCAACTTCCTATCTAAAGTGTTCTGTGTTTCCTCTCAGCCTCATCATTGTTCGTAAGCAGGGTCATAACATATCATTCAGCATTATATCTCTAGTGATACTGACAAATAAAACTGATAGATCTTTGCAATTCCTTGCAGGACACAGTGATTATGCCTATCAGCAGTCGTCCTACACTGAGCAGAGCTATGACAGGTCATTTGATGACTCTACACAACACTATTATGAAGGAGGTAGGAAAATATTTTTTTGCAATCTTCATAAACCAAACCTCTAACACCCTAAAATACTGATGGAGTGCTTATGAAAATGTAAAACATGACTTGCAATTTCTGCATCACAAACTGCTGCTTACCCATTACTTAAAGAGTGTCCAGGAAATAAAATCTGGCTATGTATACCATGTTCTATAGCAAGCCTGTATCAGACTGTCTACAGTGGCATGTCAGTAATGGCACTGTGAGGCAGTCATGAGCTTGTACCTAGCCTCCTACTCATTAGAAAAATGATCCTTGGTTGTAGCTGAGACAGGTGGAATTACAGCTTGTGGATACTGAACTTTTTTTTTTGCAGTAAAAGACTTCCAGGGTCTCACTAACCTCCCTTCTTGCAAAACTGTTTAACAAACATTTTATATAATGCAAATAAAAATGGCTGCATTAAAGTAAAAGGCTGTGCTGACAAAGGTAAACTGACTTGCTGCAGGTAGAAGTGGGATTGAGAGGAGGAAAAGAATGGCAGCCAGAAATGGAAATTTCTGTAAAGTAAGAGAGCCTACTGGCCCTTACCAGTTGTGAAAAACACATGAGTTAGATGAAAAGAACCTTTGAAAAATTACCAGTACTATGAGTGTAAAATTATACCATCAAAAAACTTCAATGGTAGTTAAGTCAGTAAATTCAGTAATACTATGCAGACACTTGAACTCTAAATTAACTACAAAATCTTAATTATGATACAGTGAGATGGCATTTAGGAAAAGCAATGCCATCTGTATAGCCTCTGTTCATTTTGTTGTTTCAGGATACTGCCAGTGGAATTTCCATCATAGGTATTTCAAAAAATACCAGTAATGGCTAGATAAGTGCTCTTTGTGGGGTATATGAATAAACATCATTATCTAGAAGACAATACAGTGAGAGGGCTGCTTGAGAAACCAGCTGTTTACCCTGACACCCTTATCTTTGTGACTCTGGTTTTCTTCTGAGACATTTCTGGGGTTAAGAAAAAAAACATTTTGGGGAACAGGCTGCGTGTTTCTTTGTTTAGTGATGTGTATAAACCAAGGACTCTCTCCTGTTCTAAAGAACTAAAAATCACTGAAGAAATAAACATCCTGATTGGCAAAACACAATTGTCTGTTTCTGAAAACAAAAGAACTTGTCTATGAGTTCCAAACCAAGGCTCCTTACGCCTTTGTTATCCTCATCAGATGTCCAATGTCTCATCTGTAACCAAACTATTTCAATTTGTCCCTCTTCAGGAAATTCCCAGTACAGCCAGCAGCAGGCAGGATACCAACAGGGAGCTGCACAACAGCAAACGTATTCCCAGCAGCAATACCCAAATCAACAAAGTTACCCAGGACAACAGCAAGGATATGGTAAGAAAACTCACTGACCTGTCCAGTGTTGGCAATTCTTCATTCCCAACACTTCCATTCCTGAAATAAGTACTGTTCTGTTAGCATCCTGAATCCCTTTCTCTTTGGAAAGAAAGTCAGAAAGGTAGAAATTACACTTTTGCCTCATGTTGACTTCCTAGTCAATGTTAGTGGGAGGTCACTGCCTGGATTCTCAGGCCTCCTACACACCTAATAGTCCAGCATCTGACATGAAAAAATAACATCAACAGTCCAGAGAATCACTACTCCCTTGCTTAGGTTTCTGGCATCATCATAGGGGTTTGATTCCTTGGTGAGGGATTGAGGCAAAAGGAAAAAACATGGAAGTGTTTTGAAGATTCAGCTAATGCTGCTGCCAGGGTCTCACTCCTCCAGGTCTCAGTGGCAAAAGAATCCAAGCTTGAAGGATATCTGAGTTGTTTGACCAATTCCAGGCAGCTTGTATGTATCTTCAGCCTTTGGGAGAAAGAAATAATTTCAGGTTATTTAGTATAAAAAACAAGGGCTGGAGAGATTGAGAGAATCTAAATCCTAGCCTCAAGGCAAAGGATTTTTGGTCCATCCCTCAAAATGTGATGGTACTTGACTTTGAGCTGGTAATGTTAACCAAACTGGATAAGTTTATGTTGATATAAGCAGGTGGAGGCATCACTTTTTTTCTGTTGTATCCAGTGACAGGACAAGGGGTAATGGGAAGAAGCTGGAACACAAAATGTTCCATTTAACCATAAGGAAAAACTGTTTCACTGCTGAGGTGAGGGAGCCCTGGCCCAGGCTGCCTAGGGAGGGTGTGGAGGTTCCTTCTCAGGAGGTTTCCAAACCCACCTGGACACATTTCTGTGCCCCCTGATCGAAGGGAACCTGCTTTAGCAGGGGCTTGAGATGGATGAGCTCTGCAGGGCCCTTCCAACCCCACCATTCTGGGATTCTGTGACTAGGAAGTTAAATGTGCAATTGTTACTGAAGTAAAGGATAAGTAGCTTGCAGAAAAAAAAAAAAAAGCTACTACAAATTTTCTGAGTAAAGTTTAAAGCCTGAAGTTCACCCTGCTGCAACTGGATCACTGTTAGTGTTAATGCATTCTAGTGTAAAGCTAGAGGGGAAGTCTAGGCAAAATTTAACCCCAAGTTCTCACTCGCAGACCTTACTCTGTTATCATAATTTAAATGTTACCCATAAAACTCTTCCTAGCAAACCCAGCCTTAATAAACAGATTTGTCTGTCATCTCAGGGCCTGCACAAGGAGCGTCGTCACAGTATTCCAGCTACCAACAGGGCCAGGGGCAGCAGTATGGGAGTTACAGAGCTTCTCAGACAGGCCCGTCCGCTCAGCAACAGAGGCCGTACGGCTATGAGCAGGTAAATTGTCTGAATCTCTGCTCTGAAAAGCATTTACCTGAGAGCTCCACATACAAACCTGTCTGGTAATTTGGTGAAGGCATTTTTTGGTGATACTTCAGTGAGTCTTTCAAAATTCATAGACAAAAGAAATTGTCTCACACTCTGTTTGTAAATCTCTGACATGTTACTCTCCCAACATTTTTTCTTTCTCTTTTTTTTTTATAGGGACAATATGGAAATTACCAGCAATAAAGGGATATGATCCTGTGTCAGATGCATTTCAATAGGATCTCCGTCTTTTGAACTGGATGTACAGGCAGTTTTGATTAATTGTAATATGTTGGTTACCCCTTAGCACAAAGCAGCGTCTGTATGTGAACAGTGTTCATTTCATGCTGGATATGAAGCAGTGCACTACTGGTAACAAGACAATGCTTTAATGGTTTGATATTTGGTGCTGTGTATAGTACTGTCTGTTGATACGATGCAGAAGTTTTACATTTACCCCTCACCCCCACCCCTTGCCCCATTCTTGATGTTTCTAAATAGCTTTAGGATCATTTGATCACAGTTGTGCCCCGTTCTGGAAAACAGCCAGGTTATTCTGCAGTCTGGCTCAACACAAACTCGTTCAGTCATATGTCAGCCCAGGGAGGTATCCTGGGGTAGGTTACTGATCTGTTTTTTTAACTGAATGCATGGAAGATTCCCTGCCAGACTCTAAAATCCAAGGCTCTTAACTTTACTTCTTAAGAATAAAGGGATGGATACATTCCTTATGTGAAGACAGTTCTGTGCTATACAATAAAATTAACTGCAACTTCTGTAATTTACCTACCCACCCAAGACTTGCAACTCAGTAATCTGCATAAGTCCACATTTCTGTTGTAAAAGGTACAGAAAGAGGATCAAAACCCATATTCAAGGAAACATTAATCACTAAAGGCACCTTTTGTATATCCACATGAACTAAAGCAGTTCTATCGTTGACAGAAAAATAGAAGAGAGCTCTGAGATCTGCAGTGTCAGACTATGAGATGTCAATATTGCTCCATATTGTGCTTAGCTGAGAAAAACATCTGGCAAAATTCCAGTCTTAAATGTGCTACTCCAAATTTTATAGCTCACATATATCCATTTTCATGCCAAATTTCACAAGCAGGTGGCTGGCATCCTTCCTTATTTCCAACTCTTCCTGCTCTTGCTCAGATTTTCCAGCAAGCATTACAACCATAAGTGTTGTCAAATCTGTTGGTCAACTGTTCTTACAGCTCATCATCACTTTTGGTTTTCTCTTGTAGCTTGACAGAAATAGTTCAGAAGAAAATAAAAATCCACCTTTACGGCAGATAAGCAACTGAATTCAGCTTTAACTGTGAAACCACGTTATGCATATAGAGAGAGGAACTATTAATGGGGTCAAACAGTGAGAGAATACCTATAGAGGGAGAATTTAGAAATAAAAACTAGTGGTATGTAAAAGCCAGTATGAACAATGTAAGTCACTTCTATTCATTTCCTTATAGTGTTGAAAAAAAACCACAAAGAGCACTTCTAAAGTGCTTATGTATATGCTGAAAAAAACCACCATGTCCAGTCTTCTCTGAGGCAAAAGGCTGGGATGACTATACTCCATCAGCATTTTTTAATAGGAGATTAATTGCAAATGTACAATATAAATACACCCTCTGTGGGATTTTCTCCTTTTCTCTGTCTGAGCTGGTGTATTTGTGCTCTTTTGAGTCCTAGTACTTTATATTTTGAAAAAACAAGACCACAAGGAAAAGCAAAGATCTCAATTTCTTACTTTCTCCTCCCCCCATTAACTGGAAAACTAAAGAATTTACTGTTAAGTGTTGTCCAAGCACTGCCCATGCTACACTAATAATTTTAATTACTGAGAAAATTGATGACATTTTCTTAGTCCCCACTTCTCTTGTCTTTCTGGATGGTGTTTCCATACATATAAGTACTCTGAAATAGCAAGGTACAGAAAGGAAGTAAGATTGTTTTCTTTACCATATATTCATATAACAAGTAGTCAGAAGAATGCAATATTGCTCATTGTCAGCTTGGAAATATGCCTTTTATGTGGTTTTTGAAAGTGCTGAAATACTTTGGAGAGAACATGAACAACACTTAAAATGAGACAGCAACCTTACATCAATCTGAAATGTCTTACATTAAGAACTTCTTGAATGTTGTGTATATAATGTATTTGAAAGAGCACTTTGGAAATAGTTTGTACATTTATTTCCTAATTTATACATGATTTTTTTTTTTTTGGGTGTTAATATTTCTAATTGTTAATAACAAAATGTTTATTTAATGTGTTGTCCATTTTTATGTATTCATGTGGAAACAAAGTGATGCCAGCATTTCGAATCCTTCCGTTCGTTGTATCACTTTCCGTTTTGTAATACAGAATGCTTGAAAATCGTTTAGGTTAAAAGTTATCTGAAAATGAGGCTTGGTGGTACTTTTCCTTGTGACACAAGACTTTGTCAGCAGAAACAACCAGATAGAGATCCTTCTGAGCTTGCACCTTCTCCCCTTGCTTCTCTGATACACCCCCCCCTTCTTAATCATATCAGACAAAAGCCTGCCCCAGCTTTCGAATTATTTGCTCTGCAACGACCGTGCCGCGGGGCGCTGGGTATTTGGGGTGGGCGGACTGAGGGCGTGAGGGGGAAAGGCGGGACACGCGCTGCCAGGGGCCGCGGCACCGACCTTCCCGCGCTTTGCNCCGAGTTGTCCCGGCAGCCGCCGCCATGTTGCCGCGCTGTTAGGCCGGTGTTGGGCGGCTGGGTCGTAGCGCTGGTTCCCATCGTCTCCCAGCGTCATGCTGCCGCGATGCTGGGCCGAGCTGTGTGGCCGGTCCCCGTGGAATCAGGTCCTTTCCTTCCTGAGCCCGGTGCCGCTGCCGTGGGGGGGCACGCAGCCGACTTTCTCCACCACCCGCGCGAGGTGTTCAAACAGGCGGCTGAGGCAAAAAAGAATCATTTCGGAAAGGAAACTAGTAAGTCCTGAAGTCAAGCAGCCGTCAGCGTGCGATAGTGACCTGGCAGGGCGCTCACTTTCCCAGGCACCTGTCAGAAAGCAGCTTAACACCTCCCCCCCCCCCCCACCCCCCCCCCCCCCCCCCCCCCCCCCCCCCCCCCCCGCCCCTCCCCCACCCTCACCCCCCCACCCCCCAACCCCCCCACCCCCCGCAAAAAACCAAACCCCACAAAAAAAAA
>WBNH01012522.1:73050-90910 GCA_013401255.1 Urocolius indicus
CCCCCGCCAACAGCCCACTCCCCCCCCCCCCCCCCCCCCCCCCCGCGCCTTTTGCCCTCCTCACGGTGATCAAATCCGTGCTTTTGATGTGAGGGAAGCGTTCTTCCAAAATCGGGTACATTCGATGAGTATCGAGGAACTGAGCCTGCCGTGTGTCCTTGTCAGCGTTCAGAGGGGTGGTAGCAGCGGGAAGGTGCCTCCCGCACCTCCTGGGCTCAACACACGCGTAGGTCGGGGGAAGCAAAAAAAAAAAAAGCCTCGCAGAGCTGTGAGGATAAAACACTGCGGGGGGGTTGGTTTGTTTTTTTTTCCCCTCAGTGCTTTTGTTTTTTTTATTTATAGTCTTAGGTAGCAGTCATCTGCCAAACATGCGGCGGTCTTGTGTCCAACAGGATGCAGGGGACGAGGTTGTTTGGTTTTTTTTTTTCTTTTTAACTTTGTGTTCTTATCTCTTAATTCCATGTAGGTGGGGAGAAGAAAAAAAAAAAAAAAGAATCCTAATTTCTGATGATACAGTCACTTCCCATGCAAGGCAATAGTTTCCCTTCTCGCCGTGTGATGGTGCCAAAATCCTTTTCTAAAAGGATTTTAGGATTTTTTTTTTTTTTACTTTTTAACACTGGTCATCGCAGAACTTTTAATTATCAAGGAGGTGTGTTTGGTTTTTTTCCCCAGTTGCTTGTCTTTGTGTCATAATACTATTAAGACTCTCTCCCTCACATACTGTTTGGGATGTTTAATTAAAGTGACCCGTGTTACTCTTTCTCATGATGAAGTTCCTTAGTAATGGGCAGAACTTGAATGTTAGCACAGTCAAGATTCTGCTTTCTCCTTTCATCCTGATATGTAAACATTCTCCCCTGCCTGTATGTATGTACTTCTCTTTTAATCCCAGTTCCCTGAGGCACGTGAATTCCAATTTGATTTAAAGAAGTAAAAAGTCGATGTGTACAATTCATGAAAATGTTTGTTTTCCTGAGTAGGAACACAGTTACTGAGGGATTTTGGCTTAAGAGTGTGGTCGCTGCCTTGAGCTAACCGTCAGCATTGTATAACTGTTAAAAGGATACTTCTGTCAATAGCTTCATTAATGTGAATTTTGCACTTCTGCACTTAATCTGAGCTGCAGCGTGAGGTTTTGTCAATACAGCTTCAGGCATGTGCATTTTAAAGAGATTCTTAAATGAAAAATGAGATCTATTTTTCTTTAATCTTACTCTGCTCTATTTAGTTGAGCTGGGAATGGCAGCAAAGTTCTGATATATAACTGTTTGTTTTTATTGTCAGATAAAACTCCTCCTGACTAAAAATAGCAGGTCTGAATACTACTCAGTTTTGCAAAACAATCAACTTTGTTGGAAGATGACTCTGATAAACTGCACTTAATGGGTACAAACCCCGTCCTTGTTACAGACACGCTACTTCGTGGATCACCGGAAAGTGCGTGTTGTTGGAGGACACGGAGGAGGAGGAGGTCATTCCTTTTATAGTGAACCCAGAAAAATATTTGGAGGTCCTGATGGTGGAAATGGAGGTGATGGGGGTCATGTCATTTTGAAAGGTAAAACTAAGTCTGTCTCTGTTGTTTTATTGCTTAACACCATCGTCCACCTGCCCGAAAAAAAACCGGACCAAGATCATACTGCTTGTATTAACTGTAAAAAATGTTAAAATGGTTATGTTTGCATCAGATGTCTTTGTTTTTTAAGCTTTGTCATGAGCTGTGGTAGTAGAGACGTCAATGACACTGGCAGCCTTGCAAAATATTTCGAAAATCGAGACATTTTAGTGTCTGGTGCCTGACTATGTTACGATAAGGCTGGGATCTGATCAAATTTTACTCTTTTAAGATGGATAGAGCTGCTTGCATCACTACTCTGCTGCAAAATCTGCTCATCTAGCAAATGAATTTTCCAGAGTATTTTGCCAATGGTTGATTCTTGGAATGACCACTTTATTAAGTGCATAGTTAATCAACCTAAGCAGGTAAGTAAAAGCAGTAAAAACTTTATCATAGCTTACATTAACATTAGTCTTCCCTGATACGTTGTTGAGACAGTAAATAGGATATGCGTTCATGCAGTATACAGAAAGGGGAAGAACAGTGAAAAGGTTGCTCTTCTGTGCCTGTTCTACTAAAAATATGTGTTGAAAATACGTGTGTTTTGCTTTACAGCTGACCGGCAAATGAAATCACTTTCTACAGTCCTCCCCTTCTATCAGGGGTTTCATGGTGAGAGAGGAGGAAGCAAAAACTGTTACGGAGCTAACGGTGCCTACATGTACGTTAAAGTGAGTAAATGAAGGCTGCATGCTAGTGGGCTGGCTTTGTATTTACATTGCTGATTTGCAAGCTGGATGACCTTATTGTGAGAAAATCTCAATGTGTGTTTTTTCAGGGAGCCCTGTGTGTTGTCTCTGCTGAGGCAGGGCTGGTTGGCACACAGGCAGATCAAGCTGCTTTAAGTGCTTTATAAAAATCAGTCTTCTTTGGGAGGTACATCTGGCCAAAACAAATACAGTTTGGATTTGCTTTACTTGCAGGGGTTGTATGCCTAGAGGAATGGCAACACAGAGCTTCTGAAACAGGAGCAAACTTTCTTCTTTCAAACGGTTTTTTGTCTTCAACATACATGTTTCAGGGCATACCTACACTGCGTTTCTTTGCTCACCACAGTCCTTAGGCTTCTTTGCTTCAAAGAAGAGAAGGAGGGTTGTAGTACTGTTAACGTGAATTGTAAATGCCTGACAGTGCTGATTGGGTACAGAAAATGAGCCTCATGAAGTACACTTCTGGTTTTGGATTCTCCAGCTTGAGAATATGGAGGAATGATTTTCAGCAAGTCTGAAATTGGCTGGTAAAGGACCTGCTGGAGACAGCTGTGCTGCAAACTTTGAGCTTGAGTGTAATACTCTCTTTAATTTCTCTTTAAGGTCCCTGTAGGTACATTGGTTATGGAGGAGGGGAAAGTTGTCGCTGACCTCACCCAACATGGTCAAGAGTATGTTGCAGCTTATGGAGGAGCTGGAGGGAAAGGTAATCGCTTCTTTCTTTCCAATGAAAACCGAGCTCCAACCTCGTTTACTCCAGGAGAGCCAGGTCAGGAGAGAGTCCTCCATTTGGAACTCAAGACAACAGCTCATGCAGGGTTGGTGAGTGTTGGCAGTGGTCCTTCAACTTCCTTATTGTTACAAGATGACACTTGACTGTGAAGAAATAATCTTGGATAACGTTTTTGTTAGCCTTTTGGCTTGCTTGTTTAGAGATGCAGCATGATGCTTTCTTGCTGTGTCTTAGTAGAAGAACGTCCAAAGTGATTTGCAGAGTTGTCATTCTCTTGCGACTTGATGTCATTTTACTTTTTCTAAAATCAACACTATATATAGAAAAGCAATGTGCAAGTTTCATCACTGATTCACAGACCCACTGATGATGTACAGGCAGGCTTTGTCTGCCAGTTCTGCAGGTGAACAGTACAGTGTGGAGAGTTCTTTTAAATTAGTTTCTGTTTTTCCATTGTTTTAAAAAAAGAAAATCGTTAAAGTTCAAATCCATTTCATCCCCATATTTCTCTTTTTACAGACATTAAGCATTCAACTTTGTTAGCTCCAGGTTTAGCATCCTCTGAAATGCAAATAGCGTTTAGACATGAATGCTCAGTCAGTTTAGGCCTTAAGCTGTTTTCATGGTTAAGTATGGAAGTGTTTTAACACCTGCTGCTAAAGCTGTTAAAATTAATGCTTTGCTGCAAAGGGTTCCTGCTCAACAACTGCAGAACAACTGTCTGGTCTAGCAGAATTTTGTGAATTTATTTAGAGACTAAGAAAAGAATTGGCATTGCTGGATCAATACACTTAATTCTCTGACCAGCTGGACATTCTGCTCCACTTCTCACATTTTTGGCACTCATTTGGAAAGCTGAGATGAGTCATTTCTGTACTGTACTGCTTCCTCTGACGAGAGTTCAGAGCGTCTGACATCAGCAAGTAGGAGAATTTAAGAACTGATTTACTTTTATCTTTGGGAATTATTGACTGTCTATGTATGTCAGCCAAATATGTCAGCTATAGGATATTACAGAGTAATTTCGTTTCTGGGACATTTTTGTTTAAATTCTTGCCTTGTCTCCAGAAGGCCAAGTTTCAGTTTAATTCTTTGATGTCAAGACTATGAAAATTGCAAGGCTGTGGGCATTCTGGTTACTTGTAAGCCATCTATGTTACTGAATCAGGGACAAAGCCAATCCTGAATTCTTTAGGAAATTAACAAATCAGAGTTAGAGAACACTGATAAAATTGAAAGTGAAGGGCAAAGTGTCATAACGTTATTTCAAGGTAAAAGAGGTGGTGTGGTATATACCTTTTCATCTCTGAACAAAGTAAATACTTAAGATAGCACCAGAAAAAAGTGAAGGAGACTCTTCTGTGTTTGATCTATTTAATGTTTATGAGCAAATACACATACAATTAGAACAGGGTTTAACAGAAACAAAAAAGGAAAACCAGGATGCAAAAGGAATATGCAAAATTAATGCTGTGTTCACCCTGGAAGAACCTTTCCACATCTGCAAAAGCTTACAGGTGGTTTTTCTTTTACTGGAATTAACCTAGAATTGTGGCTTCAGTGAGTGTTTGCATTCCAGGTGGGCTTTCCCAATGCTGGGAAATCATCCCTTCTGAGAGCCATCTCCCGTGCAAGGCCAGCAGTGGCTGCCTACCCCTTCACAACCCTGAACCCCCATGTCGGCATTGTCCACTATCAAGACTATGAACAAGTGTCAGGTAAGAGTTGTAGTAGTTTGCATGTTCCTTCATAGCAATCTGAGTCACCTGGGTGATTCTCTGAAATGCTGCAGAAGTAAGATCAGTAGTTCTGTAAAATCCTTGCTAGTTCTAAAGATATTACATTCAGTCCATTTCACATTCCTTAGATAAGTGTCCTTAATGTCAAACTATCCATCTGTGTTCTGCCTCCACTGGAATAGTCTCAGTATAGGGGTCTTAAAGGATAACAGCAACCAAGCATGACGTGAAGGAATTCTCAAAGTTCTGGCACTGGCCAGTAAAAGACTGAGCTTGTTGGGGTTTTATTTTGTTACTGGATATGTTGGATTCACTGTGGAATTCCTGTTGTTGCAGTTGCTGACATTCCTGGCCTAATAAATGGTGCTCATCAAAACAGGGGCCTCGGGATGGCCTTCTTAAGGCACATCGAACGCTGCTGCTTCCTCTTGTATGTGGTGGATCTCTCCGTGTCTCAGCCATGGACTCAGCTGCAAGACTTAAAATATGAACTGGAGCAATATAAGAAAGGATTGTCTGAGAGGCCCTCTGTTGTCATTGGGAATAAGATTGACCTCCCTCAGTCCAGGATCAATCTGCCCCTGCTGACAGAACAGGTAGATGAGCGGGTCATTGCATTGTCTGCATTGACAGGAGACAACCTCGAGGAACTGGTTTTGCACTTGAGAGAAATGTACGACACCCACGTGAAGACAGAGCAGTCACGGGGGCAAAGGCCAGTCAAGTGGTAGGAACCAGCGCTGCTGTGAGCTGTGCTGGAAGGAGAGAAACAGCATTTGATTAGATTGCATCTGTGTGTGTTTGGGGTTTGTGTGGTTGGGATGCTTTTTTAAACACGAGAGGCACAGCATGTAGATTCGTTCTGGACTGCTGCATTGGAAAGGTCTTTTTGTTTGTTTGCTCACCTTTTGAGGGGGTCTCAGGTGTTCTACAACAACGCTGGAAAATTGTGGTTGTGATTGGTGTTAAATTGGAAACCTGGATCTTGTTTGGCAGTTAATTATGGACTGAAGAGAATGCTACCTCGTGGAAGTGACTGAGGTTCAGGATCTGCAGGAGATGCTGGCTTGCAGTGGAGTGAACTCAATTTTCACTCCTCAGAAACTCTAAAATAAAAGTGCAATGGTCCCACATTGATCTGTTTTTATACTGTAACCACTTTCAGTCATTTGCTCTGGAACTCCTGGGCTTATATATTCCAAATGAAACAAAAATGCAGCTCCCTTACCCTGCCATTGTGCGGACAGTGCTCTCAGGGTTTGCTCTTTAGCAGTTGAGAGCAGAGTGTCCTGATCCTCTGCGCAGGTTGAGGAAGAGCTGCTGCTGCTCACATGGGTGATGGACTGTGGGGAAGGTGGTAGCTTTTACCTTTGACCTTGACCGCTTGACCTTTGATCTTTTGGGGTTGACCTTTGGGTGTTACAGCTTTACCTTTGACCTTATTTGACAACCTTTGACCCCAACCAGTTGCAGTACACTCACTCAGCATTTCGTTCTGTCCTGGACCATGGATCTGTAGGCAAGAGTCAGTGTTCTCCGAGGCATGGATGGGTTGGGATCTGTCACAGCAGATGCCAGAGGCACTTTTTTCTGTTGTCTTAAGCTGGAATGCAAAAAATTCCACTTAAACATGAGGGAAAATCTCCTTTGGTGCTGAGGTGAGGGAGCCCTGGCCAAGGCTGCCCAGGGAGGGTGTGGAGGCTTCTTCTTGGGAGGTTTCCAACCTCATCATGACACGTTCCTGTGCCCCCTGATTGAGGGGATCTTGCTTTAGCAGGAGGTTGGACTGGATGAGCTCTGGAGGTCCCTTCCAACCCCCACCATTCTGGGATTCTGTGCAGGAGCTTGGTCATACTTGTCCAGATTCCCTCTTTGAATCCTGCCCTTTGCCTCCCTGGCCTTCAGACACCATGGGGATGGGAATGTCTCCGTTTGCCAGAGACATGTGAATCCCACCCTGGTGCATCCATTGTGCACACACTAATCAACCCCTGTCTAAATGGATGAGCATTTTCCACTTTTAGCAGAAGATGAATTTATGAGGAAAAATATCTGCCTGAGGCAGTGTAATTGCTAAAATGCTGGTTGTCGAGAAGACATCTGGGATGTTATGGATGGAGCACCCATATTTTGATTATCTTATTCATGTAATCATACTGTTTTGTGGCTGTTTGCTTCCTGTTTTCCTCTGTAACAGAGCAAGGAAGATGAGCTTGAGCAGCTAGCTTGCTTTCTCCAGACAGGGGACACATTTATCACATTTAAAAAATAACCTGGTAAAAGGTCACTGGATTAAATCAACATTTTTTTTTTTACTGCAGTATGTTAGAAAATGTCTCTTCTCATACCCACCCCCACAGCAGACATGCAATGGAAGCTTAAAACCTAATTCAAATCAACAATTATTGGGATAGTTAGCTGTTAGAAAAACAAAACCTGGTGACACTAAGGAGCTTCAGTGCCAGAAGCTGTGATTTTTGGGGTTGCCCACCCATGGGATTGGGTCCATTCCCACACCAGCTGTGCAAGGCCCTTCTAGCCCCTGGAGCTCTAGATGTGAGAAATGGCTTTTACCTTGGTTAGCTCACTCATCTCTTTCTATACCAACTGTAATTTTCCAGCTTCATTAACTAATTTATCACCATTAGGAAAATGGCTTTGAGGGATGAAAATTTCATGTGGTTTACATATTTTTTCTCTATTTTTTTTTTATATTAAAAAAATACCTTATGTGTGAGATTGATTTATGAACCCTTCACTGGGAGCAACTGAATCACAGCAGGCTGAGCTCCAAATCTGGCCAGGCTGGGAAAAGCCAACGTCTCACTGAACTGTAGGAGTCTTGAATTGAAATATCTGCCTGGATTTGGACCCCAGTGCCTTGCACAGTCATGTACCAATCCTGTGGCAAGGCAGAGGACCCGGAATGTAGACAAAAAGTTGATGCAGTGCTAGTCCTGTAACACTGCTTTCTTTTTTTCTAGGTGCCTTGTACAGCTGAACGTTTCTGTCAGGTTTGTGTTTGTAGCTTCAAAGCACATCACCCAAATGCGTGCTGCTCCACACAACGCTCCAGCATCTGTTTCACCCTCTCTCTAGCATTAGAATCCCAGAATCATAGAATTGTAGGAGTTGGAATGGACCTTTAGAGATGATCCAGTCCAACTCCCCTGCCAAAGCAAATCCCACCTAGATCAGGTCACACAGGAACGTGTACAGGTGGGTTTTGAAGACCTCCTGAGAAAGAGCCTCCACACCCACCCTGGGCAGCCTGGGCCAGGGCTCCTTCACTGAAACACTGAAATAGTTTTTCCTTATGTTGAAATGGAACGCCTTGTGTTCCAGCTTCTTCCCATCGAGCCCTTGTCCTGTTACTAGATACAACAGAAAAAAGTGCTGCCCCAGCTTCCTGACACCCACCATTTAGGTATTTGTCAATATTAATGAGACCTCCCCACAGTTTCCTCCAGACTTAAAAGCCCCAGGTCCCACAGCCTTTCCTCATAAGGAAGATGCTCCAGTCCCCTGATCATCTTGGTGGCCCTGCACTGGCCTCTCTCCAGCAGTTCTCTGTCTCTCTTGAGCTGGGGAGCCCAGAACTGGACACAGGACTCCAGATGAGGCCTCACCAGGGCAGAGCAGAGGGTGAGCACAACCTCCCTTGACCTGCTGCCAACACTCTTCTTGATAGTTTTGGTTGGCAAAGACCTTTAAGGTCATTGAGCCTAATCTCAGTGCAGTTTAGTGATGAGGAGCTGTCTGTGAGCCCACTCCAGCCCACTCTGTTGCCCCTTTTTGTTTTTGGAAGGCATTCAGGGTTTGTTTTTCTCCCTCCAATAAATAAAACTTGATTTGTAGATGGACAACAAAACTTGCCACGTGAAACATGTATGGTTTAGTACCTGGTGCTACTCATTCAGGTAAATTAATCACTAATCAAATGCCAGTGATTACAGTGATGAAAAGCACTATTTAAAGATAGCAATTTAAAAAGTGCTTATTAAATGTCTTGACGTGGCTTATGAAACTGATAGACCCAGCACAATTCTAGAATGATGTATAAAGGCTAAATTAAGTTAGTGCTGCAAGGTTCATTTCCTAATGTGTTGAGTCTGGAACCAAACTGATAATGCATTTAACTAAGCAGTTCACTTGATGACTGAGTGCACAGCTGGAAATTTGCTTTTAGGGAATATTCCAGCCAAAAAAATAGCTGTTATCCCACTTTGATGCTCCTAAAGCCTGAGTGCTTAGGTATTAATGGAGAGAATAATTGCAGAGGGTCACAAATATAGTTGAATAAAGTAGAAACTTATTCAGACTTTCTGAGAAAATATTTAATGCTTGTTCTAGTCTTTGATAGTTCAAATATCTGGGTTTTTTAAGGGAGTTTGGCAGATCCTGTCAGCACACAAATGCCTCTGCAGAGGGGGCTGTACAAGTGGCACTGGGGCTAACTGAAGCTCGTGTTTTGTGCTGCTTTGGTGTGGAGGAGGCAAATCTTCTGTTGTTTGATCACTCATCGTGCCACAGTTGTAAGTGATTCATTTTGATTAGAAGATGTTCCTGTTTACCAATTGTGCTTGAAAGACACTTTAGTTGAGTGGTGCACAGCGATGTTACTCAGGTAATTAACTGCTGAGGTGAAAACATGGTGATTAAGATGAGTTGATCATAATGACCTTAAATAGTTTATTTCCCAGATCATCATCATCTGTTCAGTACTTCAGCTGGGGCAGCCTCACAAGAGGTGAAGGAGGGAAGGTTCTATTTCTAGTTTTTTTCAAAGGGAATGAATAGAAACCCTGTGTTCTGGGACACTATTGTTGAGGTGGTCCCTTTGTAGCAGAGGTCAGGAGCATGTGGGACTTTTGAGAGGTAAGTTTTAAGGGATTTTAGCTTGTTGCCTTTCTGAAATAGATGAACTGTTGTGCATACAACATGAAGAAGAACTCATGTCTGCATGAGTTCTTCCCAGTGAGGAGGGGATATGTTGGGCATTTGAGTCCTCTGCTGAGGTTTGGATTTACTAGTGTTGTGCACTTGCAACGACAGTCTTCCATGAATGTTTGACTTCAGTCCTTCTCTTATTCCAGAACTATGTGTCAGCATTCTTGTGTCTACATAACTCTGGGAAATAGCTCTGTGACCTTGTTTCAATGAAAAGCATTAATGGCACCAACAAAAGGTTTTTCTTACTTGTTACTTTTATGAAAGCTCCTGAATAACAGCTTAATTCCTCAGAGTGTTCAACATCACCTTTATTATATGGATTATTTTTATCCTTCTATGTTTTGAATACAAACTCTATTAAGGGTATCAAACATGAAATCATGGTCTGTTAAATTTGTGCTTCTTAGAGTGTAAACGATTTTCATAATGGAAGGTAATTGCTCCCCTTTGTCAATCCCTCATCAATTCACAGACACTGGGGGGTGTTTGTGCGACCTCATGCTCGAGGGATTATGCACGCAACCACCGTTATGGTTTGTTGTTCAATAAACAGCTTCTAAGGACTAAAGCAGTGTGTGAGCTGTTACATAAGGGCTAAAAATTTTGTCAGAGCTGTTATTGCCCTTCTAGCAGGGAGCTGCTTGTTTGTGAATGCTCAGAGATATCTGGACTGAGATTATTAACTGCTTTGCAATCATCTTTCCTTCAGTGTTAATTGTGCTGTTAAATACCAGGATACTGGGTTAAAAGGAATTCAAAAGTCTGTGTCCATCACAGATGTGGTTTTGTGCTTACAAGAGCAGATGCCTAACTTGTGGGCACAGTCTGCCTATAAAAATCCTCTGTTATTGACATGAATTGGGCATTTACATTCCACAGGAGGGAAACTTGTGATGTTTGTACACACACAGCACACCTACTACCTTCATCCCCCTTCCTCGCCACCTCTAATATACAATCACTGTATGGTATGGCAGGAAGCCCAGGAATTATTGACAGGTATTTGATGGAGGACAAAAAAAAGCCTTTACAACACAACAAAAAGTCCTGCTTGGTGCATCTGAGTCATTTAAAAACAGAAAGGTTGCAGGCTGTGGAATTTTACAAATGGAAAAATAACAATCCTGCTCTTCCCACGTGTGCATGTGTGCCTCTGCCTGCAAAGTTGGGTAATTGGATCAAATATTGGTTCTCTTTTGTATCCAGGCTGTGCAAGTAGCTTGTAAATTATGGAGTGAAAATGTGGGGCTTGCAAATACCTGGTAATAAGCACTGCTTATGCATCTTGGTCTGTGGCAATAAAAACGATGCTGATTTAATGTGTCATCAGCATTCCTGAGCTCACAACGAGAGGTTTAGGGACAGCCCTGGGTTCTCCTGCCTTAGAGGTGTGTACAAGTCCTCCTGTCCCAGGTAGCAGTGGGTTTGTTGAAGTGAGTGCCAATGGTAGCTTTGTACCTCAACAAAATGACAGCATCAGGTGAGAGAGGTCTTTTACCCTGCAGAATTCCTCAGTGCTTTTCTAAACCCCACACTTCCTTATTCCTGCAAATACAACTAGATTGGCAGAGAAGAAGTGTATTGTGCAATGGTAAGGAGGATAGAAGGAGATTGAAGTCAAGGTTAAGAGAAGATAGAAGTGCTGTGTGTCACCTACTGTCCACAAGGACATCTGTGCAGTCCTCCAGGGAAAGAGTTTTAGGGTGGGAGAGTCCAAAAGCGCTTCTCCCTTCTCTGGCACCCAGCCAGAGCAGCCAGTGAAATGGTTTCATGTCTGTCTGCAATTCCCACACCAGAAGTAAAGACAATAATACTCCTTATCACACCCCAGCCCTTTGTAGAAGGAGCCCTGAGGAGAGGAGAAAGTCTCTTTCAAGACCAGGTCCATACTGCAAAGCTATGCTGTTGTCTCTGTATGGGAGCAAAAATGAATCTTTCCTCACAGAAACCACATTGTCAGGCTTCTTTCCAGCGAGGGTACTCACCTACTGTCTTTCCAGTCCTCATTCTGCTGTGAAAGTGAATGTTCCTTTACAAACATGGAAGGAAAACCATTGGCATTCTTTCAAATGAAAATATAATCACAGCTCCCCCATCTCAATGCACATCCCTCTTGGCAAATCTCATTCATTATCTCCAAAAATGGGGTTTGGTTTTTCAGCAAAAGCTCCTTCCTGCTTTTTGCCTTCTCTCACCTCCTCCTTGAGCTAATGAAGCTTCGCTGATGCCTCTGGATCGATGGAGCAATTGATCTAACCACAGGTCAGAGAGAAGAGAGAAGAAAGGGAGGATGCATGCCATAGAGGAAGGGCAATGAGGAGAGGCTGTGGAGGCAAAGTTCCTCTGTGTAAAGAGACCTTTCATTACTGGTGATGAGGGAGGAAGCATGGCAGAGCCAAGAGGAAAGGGGCTGTGCTGAAACATATTCTCTGATATTGATATTGATCAGCAGATACTCTGGGAGAGGACCACAGAGCTCGTTAGGGTGGCCTTGAGTTAATGGAGTGTCTGGGTTAAGAGAGGAGAGCTGGTATTACCTCTGCCTGGGTCTGATGACAAGTTTAAAACTTCCCGTTGGCTCTTTCAAAAGCTCCTGGGTACAATTTACAGCTGCACAACCGTTGCTTGCTGACGCTCCAGGTGTCAATTGGATACCTCCCTCTGCAGACAGCTGAGTTTCTTTCCTACATGGGAGTCTTATGTGCTTCCACAGATGTCTGAGGCATATCCATCATTACAGCAAGTCTTTTTCGTGGATTTTGAAAACAGGTCCTGCCTGCTTGGTTTCTGCCTAGACAATAGGAGCAGGGCATTTTATTAGCAAGTGTGACAGCAAAATAGGTATATAGGTGTTTTGGTAGCCTAGCTGCCGAGAAGCCCTCCCTTCTCTAACAGCAGTGTGTTTTCACAGTTCAGGTTTGATTGTGCCCAGAAGGTCTCTAGTCCCTGCCCCATTCAAATCTAGGTGTTTATGTTCTGAACACTGAAGATCAGCTGAATTCAAATACACTTTCAAGCATACTTGAATTGATTATCAGCTACTCTGACACTTCAAACCAGCTCATAACATTTTCTGTATGAAACACAGGCTCAGGTGTGACCTCATGTCCAGGCATAAGCAGTTGTGTTTCTTTGTGATTTGGTGAGGCGAGAGCTCTTCTTTCAGGAAGGAACACAATTACCTTCCCTGCAAAATCCACCATGAATAAAATTACTTTCAGCTAAGTTTAGGCAGTTCTGCCCTTACGGATGTCAAAGACCACAAAAATCCTGGGCAGAAGGCTCACAGTGAGATGTGTCATTTCTTCACACTTTTGGAAAGGACTTTAGGACTGAAAACACATTCTGAAAGCTCAGAGGGAAGAACTGCTAGGATTTTAAATTACCCAGAAACTCGTTGTGCCCTGTTCACAAGATGGCTGTCAATTTTAGTCAGGACAGTGGATTTCGTATGTCACAGGAAGGCTTAGTGTTATGTAACCTTTTCAGGCCTAGGTTGCATGTAACATGCAAGAGCAAGAATTGAGAAGAATGGTGTGCTCTCATCACACCCTCAGGAACCTGCTCATCATGGGTAGGAGAAACTCAGCAGTTTCAGGAGCTGGATTTGTTGCACAACGTATGAGCTTTAACTGTCTCCTCAGGCAAATCCACACGTGTCTTGCTTTCAGTTGGATTTTATCATTTCCAGCAACGTCCAGTTCACCATAAAATATTTGACAAGCTTCCTATAAAAATACTTTATTGGGATTTTCAGAAGGCAGCAGACACAAGGAAAGGTACGAGCGGGCTCAACGGTGCAGACTGACACTTCTCAGTACACGTACTTCAAAGGGTATCTCTTAACCCTTATATAAAAGTCTGACTGGACATGTCACAAGACTCAAATACCACACACACACAAACAAGGCATCGTTTAAGACCTGACTTCAGGTGACAATACAGGTGACAATACTGATCTACTCACCAAATGTCACTCGCAATAAAGTCAAGGAGCATTTTTTTTTTTTACCCTTTAGCAGCAGCCAAAAAGCAGTTTGTGTACAACAACGAGGTGCAATTGGCAATCACAGCATCACAAGCGTTTGGGTACTACTTTACAGCAATTGGCTTTCTAGTTGGAAATGTACTTTTTCAGACTTATGATCTTGAGCTTCCCAGCACAATACTGTTAAATAGGAGCATTTGCCATGGCAACTAATTATGGATCTGTATTACTGTGTCACTTAGCAGAACCAACAGAGACGGGCAGTTGAACTCTTTTGCTTTTCTGTTCCCAGAGGGGTTACAGAAGAAATGCTCATGTATGATGGAGCATGAGAACTGAAGCAGACATAAAATGCCCAAGGTTTTATATTAAGACTGAGGGTCAAGCCCAGGTCTCTTCTGTCTAGTGGTCTATCAGTGGAATTTGTTGACTGCTTTAAAATCAATCACATTAACAAATGAAGACATTGATGCTTCTGTTGCCTGGATCAGCTCAACCAGGTCGCCATTCCAATGATGTGTTTTAAAAGGAGGCGTGAAAGATTGCTGGGACTTGTTAAAATTAAGAGGTCTGAAACTAACCTAAAAAAAAAGGGAACAAAACACATTGCTGAAAGAGTATTTTTAAGAACCTACAGGAGAGATTTTAAACTGTCTCTGGGTCATCGTGAGAGAGACTGTAGAGAAGTTGGTACCCTGTTGGTAACTTTCACTTGGGCACAGCAGCTCTCTTTGGTTCTCTCAAGGCTTCCACATGCTACTGGGCCAGGGAATGGCTTTGCATCTGATGAAGAGCTCTAGGAAGGAGGAGAGCCCTGCCATGGGCTGTGGGAGCTTTGCCTTGGACTGTGGGAGCTTTACTTGCTGCATGGCTGGATGCAAAGTCATTTGGATCATTTTGGAAGAGGACTGGGGAATACCAATAAGCTGTGTCAGGACACCCAGGGCCTCTGAGTCTGGCCATAAACTCCTTATGAATTTATGGCAGAGATTCGTCCTTTTTTATGAGTGGAAGGGGCATCTATTGCCCCACATGCAACAGGGAAACAGATTATGGCCATAACTACTACAGCAATAATGATGAGATGCTCTTCTGGTGATTGTTCTTTTCTTTCTGTATCATCACATACGTGTAATGTCTTGAGCATAAGGAAGAAAAGCCCTCATTGATGGGGAAAATCAGGCCTGCAAACAGACAAACTGTCGATTGGCCCAGTAGTTTTAGCTTAGATATTTATTTTTGTTAACTTGATTTTTGTTCAGTCTTTATTGTAGCAAAATGCTGGTGCAGCTCTGGCTGCCTAGATGGCAGCAGAGCTCTTCTGTGGCACCTGCACGGGGAGGACACGGATTTCACTGCTTGTGGTTCATGTCAAAAACCTCTCAGTCTTCTGTTCTGCGCGATTTTGCTGTTGGTGGACTAAGATAAATTAGTAGGGGTCCCTCTGCTCTCTTCCCCATATGCTCCAGAACAGTGTTCCCAGGTTCCTCCAAGGAGACAAGCTACAGCACTTTTCCATAACAGATGGATTAAAGCAAGGCTCTTCCCAGCCACACGCTTCACTTCCAGCAGTTCTGAAGGGGATCGTGAGGCTGAATCTTTAGCTTCTTGGGGCAGAGGAGTTTAATAAATGCTCTTCTGAAACTGTAGTGACAGAGAGGGTATAGGATAGGATTGATAGCTGAATTGATCCACAGCAGCCAAAATGAAGTCTCGTACCAATAGTCAGAGATGCAGTGGCCATGGCAGCCAGCACGGATGATCATCAGGAGGGTGTAGGGTGCCCAGCAGATCCCAAAGATGCCCACGATGACTGCCAGTGATTTAGCCACTTTCTTGTCTCTAGAGAGTCTGATGTGTTGAGTCATGCTCTGGGACACTACCTTCATCCGTTTCTCTAAGGATGGGGTGGATGCTGTATTTTTACAGCTCTTTTTGTTACAACCTTTGGCTTTCCTGAAGCTCTCAGAGCTTGTAGACAGTGGGTCTTTGGCACCCAAGCTGGCAGTGGAGGCTGCTGCTTGAGCTTTGCTCTTAGAGAGGTCAAGAGTTTCAGCTGGCTCCTTCTGCTCCCACTTACAGCATTTCAAAGAAAGCTTTGCTTCTGGGCTCGTTTCCATGTCTTCACTGAAGGACTGGTTGTGCACTTCATGGAAAACATCCAGGCGGATTTTGGTACGTTTCTGTATGTTCAGGTAAATGCTCAGGTTGAAAAACATGACACTGATGAAAGGGGTGAAAAACTCCAGCGTGGAGGCTGTCATGAGAAAATACCAGTTGTAGAAAAATTCAGCGTAGCATTGGCCAGTGGGTATGATGCTCTGGCCTGATATGTACTCCCAGCTGATAATGGCAGGTCCGTAAAGCAGGAAGGCTAACACCCACACCATCACCATCTTCAGCACTGCTTGCCTGGTGTTGCCTTGCTGGGCTCTGTAGGCTACCTGCAAGGGGGAAATCTTTTCATAAGTATGGTCTCATACCCCACCTAGATGAGGTTCTTCATAAGTGAACTGTGAGCATTCCTGGTAAAGTTGCTAGGCAATATCCCAGCAGTCTAACAAACTCACATGCCATGGGCAACAGGAGCAATTGCTGGATAAATCACACTCCTGTGGAGAAGACTTATAACCCTCATCTTGCAGCTCCAAAACCCAATGTGGTTTCTGCCCAGTGTAAATTCTGTGATGCTGTGGAATGTTCTGACTTGGAGCCTGTCAGTCCACTGCACCTCCTCACTGCCTGAGCTGTCCCCTGCTCCTCCCTGTAACTCTTGGGAAAGGGCAAACATCAAGCTCTTGGGCTAAGCAGACATCTAGCTCTGGCCCTCTCTCAGCCTTGTAGCTAACCCGTGTTGTCTTGGGAGTCAGGGAACAAGCAGATAGCATTGGATCGGGTCTGCCTACAAATTGCTTGTTACCTCCTGCAAAAGGCTGAACAATTTCATCTCACCCAGATACCTCAGAGCTGTGCCCTGCTGAAGTTGTTACTGCAATCTTCTGCCTTGGTAGCCAGGGAGAAGCTGGGAGCCTGACTGCAATCTGCCTGTTTGTCCTGCAGATAATAAGCCCCTGGAAGTTAGTAATAGGTCTGCTTGCCTTGCTGACTCACTTGCATGCTACTATCCCCTCATTTGGGAAGGGAACACCTGTCCAATGGGGTCTGAGCCTTAAGTGATTTAATTATGCCAGAAATACTAATCTGCTACTAATACTAATCCAGCTGAATTATGCATTTGTGGATAATTATTGCTTTCCATCGCTTAGGCTGAAAGATTCATTCATTTCTGAAGGATTCAAAGAGCTTTTAATTATCACAGAGAATCTGGAGAATAAAGCAGGGGGAGAGCTATCCCCCTCTCAGCTGCCATGGCAGGACTCACCGCTCTTGTCACCGAGAGAAATCTGTCATAGCTGATCAATACGATGTTGAAGACTGAAGAGGTGCAGAGCAGGTAATCAACAACCAACCAGAGTTTGCAGACGCTTCTCCCGAAGATCCATCTCCCCGTCAGCACATAGGGCACGTACAAGGGAATGCAAAAGGCACCTGCAACCAGAGGGAATCCCTTTCCATCGCCATGCGGGACTCGGCGCGGTGGTTTGCACCCCCCGGGGGAGTCTTTCTCACGCCTCACAAGAGCCGGAGAGGTGTCAGAAGGGGACCCCGGGGCTGCGGGGGCAGGTCGGGAGCGCAACCCTGGGGATGGGGGGATGAGCCCAGAGCAGCCGAGCAGAAAGCAACGCGGGCATCCGTGCCCTCTCCCCTCCGCCAAGTTGCCGCCGGGCCGGTGCGGGGAGCGGCTGGACGGGCGCGGAGCCCCGCGAGGGGACGGCACTTTACCTACTAGGAAATCCGAGATGGCCAGGTTGAGGAGGAAAAAGTTGTTCTGGGTGCGCAGGCTGGAGTCCGCCACGAAGGCCAGCATCACCAGCGCGTTGCCGGCCACGGTGATGGCGATCAGCAGGGCCATCAGCGCTCCCAGAGCCGCCGTGCCCGCGGCGGCGAAGCGCCCGGTACCGGCCGAGCCGTTCATCGCCCCGCCGCCCTCCATCACCCGCTCCGCTCCGCTCCGCAGCCGCGGGGCTGCCGCCCCTCCCCGGCCCGCTCCGCCTC
>WBNH01012522.1:90937-120951 GCA_013401255.1 Urocolius indicus
CCCCCGGCCCCGGGGCGCCCGCCCCTCCCCGGCCCTCTCCGCCCCCCCCCCCCCCCCGGGGCTGACGGCCACTCCGGCCCTGGGCGTCCCTGCGTCCCCTCGGAGCAACTCCGCAGCCCCCAGAGCATCCCTGCATCACTCCACAGCGTCCCTGAATCTCCCCCGAGCATCCCTAAGTCCCTCCCCTTCCCCTCTCAAACCAAGAGCATCCAGAGCGCTCCTGCACCCCCCTAAGAACATCTCGACGTTCCTCCTTCCTCCTCAACCCAGGAGCATCCTTGAATCCTCCCAGAGCATCCTCGCATTCCCCACAGGAACAGCCACCCCTCCACAAAGCAGAGGCTGTGGCAGCGCATAAGGTTCCTGCCTCGGGGTCTCAGCCTCATTGGAGGGGAGTAGGGACCAGCACTTGTCTTGTGATGGGAGATCAGCCAGGAGCGCTCTCGGGGCAGGCAGAGGGAAGAGGGTGATGTCCTTGCCTGTGCCCTCACGGTCAGCAGGAGGAAAAGGTAAAGCTGCCTGGGAGGGGGCAGCTCTTCACCAAGCAGCCATGCCCCTTGGTCTGTGAATCACCCGGGGAATTGATTGATGCTCCCTTCTCCCTCCACTTGTTCAGCTTTTCATAGCTATAAAGAACAACTTTTGTTTGACTACTTCGTTCAGGTGGTGACACTCCAGGGTGAAGTTACCTACCACTGTCAAACCCTTGCACACAGTGCCTGCTCCAGGCTGCAGGAGTGGAAATGTCTTCACGGCTGTCGTGTTGCTGGAGGAGGATCAGCTCACCATGCTCAGCACCTCCTTGGGAGAACAGCGTGGGGATGCACAAAGCAGCACCGTTGGATACCAGAGAAGGATACAGGCCAGACACCCTGACCAAGCACCTTTCTTTCTGGGGAGATCTAATAGGTTGTGTACGTCTTTGAAGAGCAGAGAACAAAAAGGCAAAGCAAGAAAATAGCTGAACCACGCTCGAAGCTAGTGTCCCTGGGGTTTGTCACCTTCCGATTGACTCCAAAAGCTGTTTTCACATCGGGAATACTTACAGCCTCACACAATTCCTCTTCAAACCCATCACCACGGCCACTGTGTTGCCAGCAGATGCCGATCCTGCTGGGGGAGGAGGATCTTTTAAAGGCTCTTTAAAGGCTGGGAGGGGGGAATCTCTTTCAAATCACGGCAAATCACCCGGAGGTGCGAGCCCCGCGCAGGGCAGCTTAAAGCGAGGTCCGAGAACACGCTGGTCAAGCGTGTTTGTTTTTGCAGAGGCAGACAGGCTGCGTGTCCCTTTCCTCGAGCAGCCACAAGTGTCCCAAAGCCGACGGCGCGATGCAGAAGGCTCGGTCCCCGCCGCTGCCGTGTCCCAACGGAGGATGTCACTGTGGGCTCGTGGGACGCGCGGGTGGGCGAGCAGAAGGTGCTGAAACTCCTGGTCCGAGGGAAGCGCTGAGCCCGTGCCAGGCTTTGAGGAAATTCGCGCGTGGCTTCAGCGCTGCTTTGAGGAAGATGAGAGTTAGCAACACGCCCGATTGAAATCCCAGCAGGGTGGTGAGCAGCCCGGCTGTGCAGCTGCAGCACGGCCACAGCCCAGAGCACCCTGCCTTTTGCACACATCATCTCAGATGTAACAGGGAAAGGGCTTTTTCCACCACACCNGAACTCACAGACCACTTTCATTCTGCCACTGCTCATGGTCTGGTGTTATTTATAACCTCTAGCCACAAACGGCATTCAGACGATCATTAGCATCCATTGCAATGTTTACAAGTTCCAAATGACTGTGTGCATGTTGCAGTGTTGTCACTAGGAGCTGTTTGCTGTCTGTCAGCTGTCATTCATTATTCAGTTCCCAGCATCCAGATACAGAGCAGGAACCATGCTTTGTACCTAAGTGAATTTATAAAGTGGTTTGGTAAATCTAATGTGGACAAATCTCAATTGCTGTTTACCCAGAGTTATTTGCCAGCAACGTTAAGTAAATAAGAGATGACAGAGATTAGAGGACCATAGTTTTCCTGGTTCTGATGTTTCTATCACGCTTCAGGATGAGGACAAATGTATTTCCAATGCATTTCAGGAAACAGCTAACTTGGCAGTAAATCAAAGGACACCATCCAACCCAGAAGGGGTAGTTAAAGCAGATTACATGCAAGCAGAGGGTATTTTGACCTGACTTATGCAGTACATATAGATATCCCACATGTTTTTAAGGGCTTATATATGTCCGTATAGGGTGTATTGATCACCCTGTGGTCAGGACATGGGGTCTTCTTCTGGGATAAGAGGCCTCTGGAGCTTCAAAGCCTGAGTACTGCCTAACCTCTGTGTAGATATAGAGGCCAAAATGGGGCCCTTCAGAGGGTTAGAGCTGTAGCTCAGCTCTCCTGAGCCTGGTTTCTGCTTATTCTAAGGCTGTGACAGAGGCAGGGATGGGGGATGGCAGATGCAGAGGTCTCAGCCCTATTTATTTTTGAGAAGCATTCAGCTTAAACATGAATTCTCCAGAATTTCTATATCGTTACAAAGAGGCAAGAGTAATACATGGCTTTTTAAAGGCTGCTTTGTATTGGAATAGAAGTCTGCCCTTGAGGGCTATTTCACATTCAAGCAGACAGTAAGAAGTGACTAACCCTCTTGGAAGATGGCTGTTCTGGGGAGTTCTTTTAAGATGTGAAGCCTTCAGACTGAGAGACAAAGAGCTTCTGCAACTTCTTTGTGTTTAGGGGACACGACCTTTGAATGTAATTTAGCAGTTGGCTCTATCCTGGATTTTGGGCACTGCAAAACCTGTGTATTGCCACATCACACAGCAGTGCCTGATGACCTGCTGCTGGCTTTGTTGAGCCTCACTGGAGCTCACCACTGCTCTGCTTGGTGCTGGCTACTGTGGGGAACAGGCTGTCAGTCTGGCTCATGGGGTGTTCTGTACATGCTTTGTATGCATATGGCTTAGTGCCACTTGCTTCTGTATCTGTTGGTGGTTGTATCAGTTTGGAGGTCCTAGAGGGACCAATTTGGAGATCTATTTCCTCTGTTCAGCATCTCATCTCTGTTTTCTCCTGTGACTTGCAGAATGAACTCACAGGCTGGAGGAGGTGTGGAGAAGTTCTATCTTCTCCAAGAGCTTGCATCCAAATCAGGTTTCTATGCAGACTGATTAGGCTGGCCATGGAAGACACAGTGTTGAGATTTGCCTTCCCATTGGGGCACCTTCCTCTACAGGCCAGGTTTAATTCTCCTTTCTAAAATTTAGCATCCCTTAATCCCTTCACTTCTTCATGGAGGGGAGAGATGAGAGCTCCTGCTTCCCCTGGGATAACTCAAAACCACTAAATGAGGTGCTAATGACAAGGAGGTTATTCATAACCTGTAGGGACAGAAGTAACATTCTCTGGCTGTTGATCAGCCTCATCCCACCCTCCTGAGGAGGAATTTGCACTTTGGTGTGGGTTTAGATATGCATTATTGCAATTACACAGTGAGTATAGCTGTGTCTTGAAACCAAGAGTTATGGAAATCAGAAATCACATTAGCATTTGTAACATTTAATGGGGAAACGAGAGCTTTCTTGACACCTTCACTTTGTTGTGTGTCTGTCTTTGTATTGCCACAGAGGCAGGGCTTCCACATCGAGGAGTTTGCTATTCCAGGGGGCATGAGGGGCTGGAGGCTGTGCAAGCTTCAAACCTCTGGGAGAGATGCTGTTCTTGCTATGCGTGCTATCACAGTTTTCACATTGCTTATTTCTGTCCCATGGAGTCAGCTTGTCTGTGAAACAAACTTTAAAGAAAGAGATGATTAAAAAACCTCTTTGTGTTCATATCTTTACTGAACAGGGTTGAAAGTGCTCTGGCACTCACACAAGTATCTGTCACTATTGAAACCCATCCCTTTGTTTTATTTCCTTCTCTCCTGCCTTTCATCATGGGAAATGTTTATTCAGTTTGGAAAATTCCCTTTTTTGAAATCCCCTTGCAAGTTACCAGCACACGTGGGTGAGAGTAAGGGCAGCGTGGCACAGGAGAGAGATCCCAGAGTGGCTCAGGATGAAACCTCTGAGGAGCCCTTAAGCTCTTGCTTTGTCAGACCACTGAGCTACTGCACAAACAGGGAAGCCGACCCCTGATATGAATTTTTCACGTGAAGCATCAGAGGCTAGGTCATAGAAAATGTCAAGGGAGCATTTTCCATTCTAGAGACACCTTTCCACTGAAATGCTGCTCTTTGATGTATATTTCTCTTCTAAAAACAAAGCCAGCACCAACTTGTCTGTCAAACTGGGGAGGCTATTAGGACTGACAAACAACATGACAATCTAAACCTGGATGGGACATCACAAAATGGGTATAAGGAGTTTAACTGAGCAAGCTTAATGTTGGATAAAGCTGATGATGACAAGAATAGTCCTCAAAAGCACTAAGAAATACCCTGTGAACCAGCTGGAGCATTGACATCTCTATTCTTGAAGCACCACACGGGGAGAGCTGCTGAGAAGGACCACAAACACTGGAGCGGAACCTCTCCCAGCCTGGGCATGGTGTCCATCTGTGTTCAGAACAAGCCCTAAATCTTTTCACGTCTTTCTTTTCTTTCCTCACCTTCTTTCTCTCTTTCCATTCCCAGCTGTAGCTGTACCAGCAAGTCCAAACTAGCATCCCTTAGTGCAGGGAGATTGTAGTTGGACCTGTCCCAAACTACTGTGACTGCTTTTGGCTCCTTGGGAACTAATGTCTTAAGATTATAAATCACCTTGTCAAAGAAAGTCAACCAGTTACACTTTAGTGAGCAGGAAAATGCTGAGTTGGGCTACTCTGGAGGAGGAAAATACAACAGAGCAGGATGAGTAATAACAGCTTGTGATGAGGTAACTGTCTGATCAGAATTAACACCTGGTTCTTGTCAAGGGCAATTGAACATTGCATTTTGGAATTAAAATCTCAGAGCACAAGGACAATGAAAACAAAAGTCATCCTGCGTCTGTCAGCTTGGGCTGAGTTGGCAGCTGCTGTTAAGACCAATAGATGTTTTCAGAGAGAGACAGCAGGATCTGAATAACAAGACATAATACCCATGTACAGCTGCTACCGAAGGCGCTGGGAGCGTTTTGCCACATGAAGGAGTAAATTTGAAAGCTCTGTGGAAAAAGTACGTGTTAAATTCGGTACTCCATTAGGAGATGGCTTAAAGAAGCAGGGCTGGGCTTTGTTCCTAGTCTTCTTGATGGCAGCAAGTGGTGTAGGTTAGGAGTGACATGAGGACATTTGAGAAGAATGAAGGAGTTTCTAACTGAAGTCAGCGGCGTTCCTGGGCAGATGGAAGAACAGAGCAGCTGTAGAGAAATGAGCTGGGTTTCTCTGGCTTTGGTGTGAGCTGCAGCACAGTGTGCTCCTTAACTTCTCATCAAACTTCACAACACTTCATGACACTAGGCAATTAGAAGGGTAGAGTTTAAGCTCACTGATGGAATCCGTGGTTTTCTTCAGAGCTACCACCAGTTTCTCGTGGGAGAAGACCTACAAATGTCAGCTCCCTCGCTTCCCGCTGGCTCACAGGGGCCCAGAGGCAGGGAACTCATTGGTAACCTCATGTAATATTTAACAGACATCCTGGGCTAATTAAGCATATTACTTTATATAGCAACCAACGTATCTCTATTATGTATCAAATTTTAATTCAGTTTAATTCATTCCTCTCTCCTCTCCTACAAAGATGCAATCACATGGATACATTGCATTTAACGAGAAGGACAACGTAGCCCTCGTTCTGCCAGGTCATTTCCAAGCAGAAGTGCAAAGACAAGTTTGTGTTTGTCTCTGCACAACTTGACTGAAACAAAAGTTCGTTCAGAGTCACACTGGCAGGCCTGAGAGCAGAAGCTGTCCTCAAACTCTTCCATCAGGTGCTCAGTGTCGTACCAGCTGGAGAATCCTTCAGGTATAATATTGGAAGGGCTTCTCTGGAAGTCAAAGCTTGGGTGTGATGTCTGGTACTTATTCTCCAAGCATACAAAGCTGTAAAAGCAATGCAGAACAGAAGGAAAGGTATTTCCCTGAAGAGCAGAAGGCAAGCAAGGTCTGTCTTGCTGAGCTTAGGAAAATCAGCAGGCAAGATTTAACTTGTTTACTTGACCATTTGACTTCTGCAAAGCCCCTGGCAATTAAGCCTCCTGTCTCTGGGCTCCTGGACAGTGTCTAGCCAAGAGGAATTGAAGCTTGTTTTTATTCTCTCTCTCTCCAGTGGCTCCTGTGAAATGATCCAGTGGTATCTACTCAAGTCTTATGGACAGCACTCTCATTTACCAAGACCCCTCTCTTCAGCAGAAGTCCCTCTGCCATGCAGACAGCTCAATCTCTGTTGTTCCAGGCTAGGCTGCAACTCTTTAGGGTAAGGAACTCTTCATCTGAGACAGCCACAAGAATCAGAAAAGGCTCTTATTCACAGGCAGCCCCTGAAAACAGCCCAACAGTGCCCAGGTACTGCCCTGGGATGGGTACACGGCTGCTCACACATGCTGGCTGGAGGCTTCATCTGAAAGATTTGAGTTGTTCCAGAGAGAGGAGGACGGGACATTAAATGGGCAGCTCTGCTGCCCAGGAGGATAGGGAGGAGATACTGGGGAGGTACAAGCAGAGATGTGGGCAGACTTGGCTTGGCTGGACCAAAGCTGCCTGCCTAAAAAGCTGCCATATGGTCATGGGCTGTGATCAGCACTTTTGTCAGATGGTTACCTTGGGCTGACCCTCAGACCCGTCTCCCAGGGGATCCTGAGAGCAAAGGACAGGGAAAAGTTACTGGGAATACTGCTGTTGTCATTCTTAGCAGGAATATCAAGTGGCTGTGCTGTTAAAACCACTTTCAAGGGCAACCTGTGAAAGGCTGTAAAGTCCAGCAGCTTCACAATTATCAAGTGCATTTTCTCCAAAGGGAAGAATCCTTCCTGGGGAGAGTGGAACAGGTCCCTCTGTCCTTCCAGCCCTTGTTAGCTCTGCTGTATTCCCTGTCCCATCCCCTGTGTGCAACCATGACCTTATTTTCTGTGTTTGAAGAGGCTGGATTCTGCTCAGTTCCCCAATTACAAGTTTACTGGCAGGAGATGGATGCTGCTCCCACCGCCTGCCCATTGCCTTACAAAGCCTGACCCCTGCTCTCCCACAGTCTTCAGATCAGTCTAATTTGGAAAGATCTTCATATTTATGAAGGTTTTCTCTGACTCCTGACCAACTGCTTCAACCCCATCTCTTGCTACTCTTGCCAAGCCAAGCCTGCCCTTAGATGTGTCTAACAGGGATGGAAAACATCCTTCATGTTGAGCCTGGGTGTATATAAAGTAGTCTCTTCTATTAGCTGCTGCTCTAGGTCCTGATCTCTGATTCCTCATCTTTTCAGGCTTTCTTTTGATGTTCATTATAAGGCAGCAGAGACTTAATAGTTTGTCAGGCACTGGACTACAAAGGCATAAGAAGGAAGGATTAAAAGACACGGTGACAGGAGGAAGACAAAGCTCTTAGGAAGTGTCAGCTCCCTGCAGGCAAAGCTGCAATGATACTCACAATGTTTTTGCCTGTGCTGCTATCTACTGTCCTTCCTTTCCAAGACCAAATCCACATTCCTGGAGCTACTTTGGCCTCTAGACAAGTCAGTCATCTGGAGAAAGATTTCTACAGAAATAGTATGAGGCAAAGGAGCCAGAGTCCTCCTGGGTCTGGAGAGGAGCAGCTCTGTTCATTGGGCTGGCTTTCAGCAAAGAGCGTTTAAACAACAAAATCCATCATGCCACCCAGTCTGGTGTTTGCTGAGGTTTCTGGGCTGTTCCTCTGTAATGAGAGGGAGTTTGCTGCTGCTGTGAGTAATTGAGTTCTCATTTTCCTGACTGCATTTATGATACTCCTTTTTTTTGTGAAACCACTCAGCTAAGCCATCTCAGCAGCCTCCAAATACTACACAGCTGCCAATGAATGAAACAGTCACTGTGATCTTAGCACAGTTCAGAACATCCTGGAACAAATCATGGGAAAAAGAAAAGAAAACCAAAAGTTCTTCTCTCTGCAGTAAGCAATCATGTCCTGCCAGTGCCCACCTCTGCCTAACCAGGCAGGGTGTAGCTGTGCTGGAGGTGGGGGTGGGTTCTAGGAAAAGCCAAGGACAAGGAACAATGTTAATAGCTCTGGTGTGAATTAGGGGACTGGATGACAAAGACAAACCAGTTGTGCAGGAGCTGGTCCTTCCTTCTGGAAGGTGTTTGCCATCATCCCTCAGGCTGTTCTCTGTCTCAGCATGGCTGCAATGCCCAGGGTGATGAGATCCTGCACCTCCAGGGATGACAGACAGGCAGTGATTTTCCTGCATGGCATTGTGATATAGGAATTTGTGGCATATTGGGAGCCAGGTCTCCTTTCAGCCTGCAGGATAAACCCTACCTTCTTATCTCAGACCTAGGAGCCACAGAAACTCCTCTTCCATTTGGCTTCCCACGCCTGTCTGCTGTGTGGAGGCTGTGAAGCATCGCCTGTTAGCAGGGAAGGGGAAGCAAGAAATAATCTCCCACCTGTCTCTTTTGTTCTTCTTTCCTTTCTTTCACAGGGCCTACGAGACAGGAGGAAGCTTGAAAATGAATATCAGCCTGACACAAAGCCCTGTTGTGCAGTTTTTGTGGGTGGTATTATCTGCTGAAGGCTGAGTTGGTGATGGGAGAGTGGAAGGTTCCTCATTAATTTGCTTGGCAAACAGAGGAGAGCGGTAAAAATAGGAATGAGATGCAGACCTGCGTGTGGAGTGAGAGCACAGAGATTTTCTGTGGTTATAGAGCTCTCATTGAGCCTAGGGGTATCCCTCTGGCTGCTGTGCAGTAGTTGTTTTGCTATTTCCCAACCAGATGCTGAAGGAGAGAAAAAGCGACAATTCCCCCGAGTCAGAGGGATGATCTCCAGAGCTGCTGGTGCTGGAGCTGGGTGGAAAAGCACGGTCAGGGCAACTGGGAACAGAGGAGGGGAGCAAACTGGTGCCTTTAGTATTTCCCTGGTGACTAGAAGCATTGGCAGAAGGGGAGGAGCTGAGATATTCACCTACCTGCTTCCACCACTCCTGTCATCCTGCTGCTGCCTCCTGATCAGGACCCTGGTGCAATGCTTCTTTTAATTTTCCTTTCTCTTGCTGTACTCCATCTCTGTGAGTTTGGTGGTTCACAGGAAAGGCTCTTCAGATTTCATTTCCCTTTTGCTTTGCTTTCTGCTCTCTGTCAGCATTGTCTGACAGCATGACACAGTGTGACAAATAAAGGGAGGGATTGCAGAACATGGGGGTAAATTAATTGCGTCTGTTCAGGTACAAGGTGAGTTGTCCAAATGATTTCTCAAACAGTTGTGTGTAGGGATACAGAACAGGTTTTTTTTTTTAAAGTCAATAATTCCAGATGTAAATAAAGCTTCACAGGCAGCTGATGAAGTTTCCAGCACCCACAGCCAGGCTTGGAGGATCACACTTGTTTGCAGGCAGGTTGGGAAGGAGAGGGAAGAGATTCTGAACAACATTTCAGGTTACATTTGTCATTTAAAAACATTATAGTATAGTTTCAGAGCACTTAACTAGTTTCAAAGCAATCCCTCCTGAGCTTGCACGGATAAAAATGAGCTCGTTTCTTTGCACATGTGGATGTTACAGATGTCCTCACCCCAGCCCTTTTTGGAACAGTGGCACAAACTGTCAGGCTTTCACATCCAAGTTAATTGTGCGGACTGCACAGTGTTTTGAAAAGCAGCTCCTAAATAAGTACTCAGTGTTGAGCAATAAATGAAAGCAATTGGGAAAGTGCACGAGGCCCTGTTTAGAGCAGGGGGATTTCAAGTTGTAGCAAGTTGCAATCTCTTAAAAACAAGCAGGAAATATTCTATAATAGCCCTTTCATTCAATTAGCATCATTAACATTTACCTTTTTTTTAAAATGGTACTAATTTTAGCAGCTCAGACCAGCTGAAGTCAACCTCCCCTCCCTGCCCTGGCCATGCAGTTCTGCAGAAGCACTTTGTAAAGAGATGATCAGGGCTGATGAAGCTTCAGGGGATGTGCTTCAAAGACCTTTTCTATTGCTCTGCTCATCATCTTCACAGTTCTGGTCTCTGTGTCAGGCTCACGGCAAGTGTGAAGCGGTGGAAAAAGCAGCACAAGGACATGGAGGAGAGTGGATTCTGTCTGTAATTGCCTGCCTGTAATTATCTGCCATTGTGCATTCTGTTAGCACTTCCTGCTTAGCATTAGCATAGAGAGGGGAAAATATTTAATTGCAACCCCGCTCTGCCTGTGGCATTATCTGCAAGCAGAGCAGATCAAATCAGCCTGCCTTGTGGGGACAAGGGAGCCATTAGCTTCTGCAGGGCAGGGGAGTACAGCTGATGAAGATCAAGAGGCAGAATACAAATGGCAGGGTGCTGTACACCAGCCTGTAGTTACCCAAGTCCTGCCTTGAGCAGGATTTTCTCGCCTCTTCTGCCTGCTGATCACTTGGTGGAGGCAGAGTCCCACATCCCAGCCAAGATCCCAAAGCATTTTGGAATGTGAGGCTGACTTCCCAGAGCATCAGCTTCAGCTTTCACATGCTCTACAGTCGTGGCCGACTGCGGGGACAGGGAGGTGGCTGCTGGTAACTTGAGTTTGAGGTGGGCACAGACTTTGCTGTGCTCCATCACCGTATCCTGTGCACAGTCATCGCCCACTGGCATCAAAATGCAGTCCTGGGGCTGCACAGCCACAGAGGCTGAGTGGATGGGAGAGGAACAGGTTGCCTGTAGGCACGAGCATAGGTAAGTGTGTCTGAGCCTGCTGAGGGGATTCCAAGTTGTGGGCAGACACTTTGGTACCAGGCGACTTTAGAGAGGGCTCTGGCAGTACTTTTGTCCACAGTTTGTGCTGGAAGTGAGGAGCTGGGTTTCAAACCAATGCTCTGCTCCTGGCTGCCCTCTTCTAAAGGAGCTTTTCCTTGCCCTGGCTGGATCTAGGTTCACCAGCCTATCTGACCAGTGAGCGTGGTAATATTGGCACTATAACTCTGAAATATTAGCCCACACATCTAAGTCATCCCAGAGCTCCACAGCTATCTGCTCCTCTGTGCCGATTCCCACAGCCTCTGTGCTGCTGCCCTGAAATGCTGCCACCAGCATCAGACACAACAGCAGACTTTATTAAAGGGTGCCAGCCAGCCAGCATCCAAGAGGCAGAGCTGAGCTAGCTGTGCTGCCCTCAGGGAGGGAGAGAGGGGTTTAACAACCCCACTGGGAAATAGCAGGGTGAGCCCTGCCCTGCTGGTGCCAGCGTGGGTCAAGCATCTGCTGTGTCCCAGTTCCATTCTCTGGGTCACTTGCCTGGTCCCTGATCCTGTGGCTGATCTCACAGCCCCAGGATGCTCACAGGCACCCTTCCCAAGGGAGTGCACGGTGTGGTGTTGAGTCCCATCTCCAGCCACGCCACTGGAGAGGGTGATGGTGGGATTCCCACCTTTCTGAGGGCTGGGCTGGAGCTCAGGGGAGCTCCGGGCTTTCTCCCCTGTGTTGTTCTGTGTGTGACAAGGGGTTGCAAGCAGTGGGCTGTGGCCTTGTACTGCAGCTGTGTGTTGGCAGAGAGCTGAGCATGCAGAGCCACTTCCCTGCCCTTGCCTGGGTCAGCCCCAAGGCAGTCTTACTAATTCCTCATTTTTTAGAGCCTCGAGTTTACTCCCATCTGTGACAGAATGAGATGAAGGAACATACTTCTGTGGCTACAGGGAACCTAAACTTCTCCCTAGAGGAGCAGGAGCAAAGGATGGCAACCACCTGACTTAGGTCCCAGCCCTGCTCTGGAGTTGCCACATCATTTGCTCCTTTGGGCCCTTCCCGAGGCCACTCTTTGTCTGAAGCTGTCAGTACAGCCTTAACGCTGGAGTATCCCCATGGATGGACACTCACTGCCCCTCCTCAGAGGACAAAAGCGTTTTTGCACCTGGAACCGAGCGTGAGCAGCTGCAGAAAAGCAGGACAGAGGCAAACCAGCTGTGGGAAGAGCAAGGTAAAATCCTCAGGTACCACTTTGAAGCAAGCAGATCCCCTTGGCACATGTGTTTTGCAACTCTAGGCAGATAACAGACAATATCCTGATTATGGGAATGCATTTAGCCTTGTGCATCAAACTGTGTGAATGTTTGGTTAAAGAATAGCTGCTGTTCCAACAGAAAGATTGGAAAAAAAAATATTGACCAGAGAAAAAGAAATCAGCCTTTGGTTTCTGAGTCATTGCTTTGCTCTGCACCCAGGATTTGGTCTTTGGTCCACTATGTGTCCAGAATAATTATTAAGCAAGTTCTGATGAAAGAATTTTATTTACTCAGCCTCAAAAGGAAAGAAGAATCCTTAATAGCTGATTAGATCAAAAAAGCATGATTTATTTTTCAATAAGTGCTTTAGATGTAGGATCAATGCCTTGAGGTTGATTGAAAGGAGCTGTTTGGAAAGACCTTAGGTCTAATTGCAGCCAGGCAATCACACAGACTTTTTCTTTGGCTAATACTAGACACCATCCCTCTGTACAGATGGGGGAGGTACCAGAAAACAGCAATACTTTGCATTGGAGAGTTGCTCAGCAACTGCCCTGTATTATTTTTGAGTTGTCCCTGAGTGCAACCTCCTTTCTCTTTGATCTTTGTGTAATTACTGTTGCTGCTGCTTCTCAAAAAAGACAACATTTTAAAAGAATTGCAGCTCCATTTGCCACAATATTTATTCTTTCTTTTTTTTTCCCCCAGGAACAACCTAAACCTGATTGCCTCAGGGAAAGCAGAGCATTTCTTACCAGAGGGGAGGAAATTAAGGTCTCTCTGTTAGAGCCTTTCAAGGGGTATTGGGGAACCTGGGCTGCTCCAGAGATTTAGTACTTGTTTCTGTGTCTGGACCATAGATGATATTCAGAGGCAGAATGATGGTGCTTAGCTCTTGCCCTTGAATAGCCACACAGCTGGGTTTGGGCAGAGGAGCTGGCATTAGCTTTCCCATTCTGGAAACTTTTGATTAAGAAATGGCAATGGGGTGATTGTTCTGGAGAAGAAGGTGCCAGGGATGAGGCTTCTCACCCGATTGTAATCCCAGACCTAGCTTGGCATGGAAGTCATTACTCTGCATCTCTACATCTCACCAACCAGTTACCATCTGCCCTTCTAATAAATGCCCTTATGTGATGCAATAAAAGGTGATGCAGACCCAAGCTGCTCATCCTGAACTAGTGCTGCTTCTGTGCTCTGAGTGACAGAGACCCTCATGGGGCCAAGCAGAAAGGACCTGCTGGTTATCATGGTGTATCTGATCCTTTTCTCTCTCTCTCTCTCATTTATTTTCTGTTATTGCCATATACAAGTGGATAACAAGAGGTTTGCACTGTGTTTTGGTCTCTCCTGGGTAACACACACAGCATAAGAACAAGTAAAACACCAAGTCTCTGGAATATGGGGAAAACAAAAAGCCTAAAAGAAAATAGATAAGAAAATAACCCACCAATTTAAATGACATTTGCAAATGTGACCCTGGAGCATCTTCTCTGTAATCTTTAGACAGCAGCATTGCACAACTGCTGTCATGGGCTAGAGCTGGAACAGTTCTGCAAGGATTAGCATAGCCCCTGCTCTAGGAGGTCACAGGCAACTCCTGAGCCAGGTTACGTCTCAGCTGGAGGATGCCATCAAGGGAAACAACCACTGTCATCATCTCTCTGTGGTCTCAGAGTAACCCCATTAGGCAATCAGCTCCCAAGGCAGAGCTGCAGAGCCACGTGCCTTCTCAGTGCTCCTTCTTGTGCCCTTTCCACACTGATGAGTGGCAGAAAGCAGCTGATTTGTTTTCCTGGTGTTTGATCAGGTGCCACCTAAAAGTCTCTTAAACAAAACCCTGAAACCTTTTCCTGCAAATCCCACCTGAGGCAGCAGAAGGAAGCACATTTCCACATTGAGGAAAAATTCCAGCTTGAAAGGTCTAAAATTAGACTTTTCTTGCTTTGGGAGTTTTAGCCTTGCTGCAGATTATTGCATTCATAAGTTAAATGTTGGATGGGTAGGAAATTACTTGTGTGGGAGTTATTCAATTTCTGGTGGGTACATTTACATTGAATAGAGGCCGCACAGACAGAAGGTAGGAAAAAGCCCTTCCTCTTCTGTTCACCTGAAGCAGTGAGAACATGTGCAGTCTCACAGGGCTGCTGTTCTGAGCAGATAAGCTCTTTTTTTTTCTTTTCCTACTGAAAAACCTGATAAAGTTCCCCATGGCTGAAAGGACACTTGTGTCTGTCTCTGCCAACTTGGCATTGGCTGCTCTGGGCTAATCCCTGTCTGGGCTAGAAACACCCCCAGCACTGCCAGGAGTTGCTATTTGTCTGTTTTCCAAGCACTGTGTTTTGTCACCTCAGTGCCTGTGAATCTGGAAAGCCTTATTTCACAATGTCTTTCTTCTGGGAGTGTGTCTGTCCCCCTCTACAGCCAGATAGAGGGTTGAGCTTGCTGGGCATCATCAGGTGGATCACATATGGCACAGCCCAAGTGAGAGGTGAGTGGCTTTCCAGTCACCTCTGTGTGTTTTGTTTTGCCTGTACTCACACAGGTGTGAGGTGCAGGAGACTCTCGGTGAAGCAGTGGTGGGATATCCAGAGGGTCACAATCTGGGACCATGCACTCAAACTCATGAGTTTATATTGAATAGATGGGAAGAGGAGTAGATTGGGGAAGCAATCCAGCTTGCAGAGACTCTGGATGAGTGGAGGGTTTTATCAACACAGAGATGATGGAAAGTCACAACAAGCCTCATTTCTGTCTTTAATTTGGAAGCAGAAGTTGGGGTTCCCTTTGAAGTCCATCCTTCCCACTGCCTGAAATCCTCCCAGATCTCTGCTCTGTGTTTCTGGAGTGGATGCTCTGTGGATACAGCAATTGGGAGTTGTAGTTATTCAGTCTAGAGAAGAGCAGGTTCTGAGGAGACCTTACTGTGGCCTTTCAATACTTCAGGTGGGCTTATAAGAAAGATGGAGACAGACTTTTTAATAAAGTCTGCAGTGATAGAGCAAGGGGTAATGGTTTTAAACTAAAAGAGGCTAGATTCAGATTAGATATAAGGAAGAAATGTTTTTGTGATGAAAATGGTGAAACACTGGCACAGGTTGCCCAGAGGGGTGGTAGATGTCTCATCCCTGGAAACATTCAAGGTCAGGTTGGATGAGGCTCTGAGCAAACTGATCTATTTGAAGATGGCCCTGTTCATTGCAGGGAGGTTGGGCTGCATGACCTTCATAAGTCCATCCAACCCCAACCACTCTATACTTCTAATTCTGTGATTAATTTGAGGAAACTAGCAGCTCGTTGGCCTTTATTCCTTCCTCATCCCACCCCAGTCTTCATTCACTTTTCCTCCATGTACCCAGAGGGAGGCTGTTTCTGCTCTGTGCAAACACACTGCCAAAACACAAGTGACTTCACCTGGACAGGTATTGAGGGAGGATGGTTCAGCTGGATCTGTTTGAGCTGCATCATCGACAGAGCCTGGCTCTGCACCTGAGAGGCTGCAGCAGCTCCAGCAGCCTGCCAGAAGTCTTGTCTTTCCCCACCAGCACGTCAGGGTGACTGGGGCATTTGCTTGCCAGACAGCCTGAGGGTTTCAGGGATTTGTATTTCTTTTCTGTGATGCTGTTTTAGTTCAGACAGTGGAAGCCTGCTAATGAATCACATCTTGGTCCATTAGAAGTTTCCTGTGAGCCGTGCCTTCTTGGACATTATTCACACCAGTGTAAGTGCCACGCTTGGAACCAAGATTGAGTTCTGTCAGCGAGGGAGAAACCCTCCCTGTGTGTAAAAGAGGGGAAAGTAGCTGCAACATTTGTTTCCCAATGACAAGGCTTGAAAAATGCAAGTGTGCTTTGCATCCGGAGTGGCTGAGGTATCCAGGTAAATCGGATTCTCCTCCTCCCCTCCCAGACAGGTTCTCAGCCCTGGTGAGGAGGAATCAATGGAAATGTGAAAGGGCCCTTAGGTGGTGATGCTGGCAGAGTGGTTTCTCACTGCTGGAAACACTCAGCAGGCAGCCAGCTGGCAAGGCTCCTTCCTGCCTGCCCATGGCCCTGGGCCAAATGGTTGGGGATGTGAGTGTTCGTGCTTGGTGCTTGGGAAATGCTGCTGTCACCAGTGCAGCCAAACAGACACCTGGGGAGGATTTCTCTTGTTAGGAAGCTCAGCGGCTGTATTTTCATCCCTGGTGAAACCCCTGCCCTCAGCCCTGAGCTGCAGCAGGGTTGTGCTTTGAGTCCAGGACATTGTTTATCTTGAGTGGAAATGAGGACGAGGAGGGATTTTATCCTTCTTTCACCATTAGGGTGAGGGAACTGTTGCTTGCCAGCTACAACTTCAACCAATCTGCCTCCGTCACTACAGACATCAGTTTGGCATTTAGCTTTGTCAAGTTAAAAACCTCTGTTTTTCCAAATGCCAAATCTGAGCCCATCTGACTTTTGTGTTACCAAATATACACACAGAAATCAAAATGATCTGTACTTTCATACCCAGAATAACACAGCCCATTCCTCCACAGCAGGGCCCTTTCTTCACTCCTGATGGCCAGTCATTAACAGCCTAATCATTTGTTTTCTCCTGTTTTCTGAAAGAGCTCCCTTGGACAAAAATAATGCTGGACATGTAAGACATCATTGTGAATATCAATGAAGGGTTGCTTTTTCTTTTCCTTCTGCTACCAGTTCCTCCTCTGGGCTAAAAGTAAATAGAGTCAGCTGTAGCTGACACAGAAGCTGATGAGGGAGGGACATTAGTTTGTCTGCCTGTCAGGGATTGCTTGTGTAACAGACTTCAGATCCAGGGCCAAACTTTCCAACTCCATCTGGGACAGGATCTTATTTTCTTGTATTACTTTTTGGTTTTTCATGCTCAAATAGCCCATCTATTTTATTACTCTTTTGTGTGTGTGGAATTTGATGACAAGACCCTTTTTACACTTATTTTTAAAACCAATCTGTTAATTAGTATCATTTATTTTGGGAGAGCGTGGGTGCTAATTTTCAAGATGCTGAAGTGACTCAAAATTAACCTGTATCTTATTTTTGATGGATATGTACTAATTAGTTTGTTCTAGTGGTTGCCTAGGGACCAGTGAACAGGACTTTGTTACATTCAGTGCAGGAGACTGTCCCAGCAAGTAATATGGGCATATAAATATTTGCTGGATCGAAGGTGCTAATTTTACAAAGCTAAAGAGAAATCTGTGCTGAATTGATTTGGAACAGTCTGTAGTGTAGTAGTAAAGCAAAGCTTTCAGTCTGCTGTACCCAGTGGGTTGTAGCTTGCTTTTTATTTCCTTTTTGCAGGTGTTGCTGGTAACCCCAAATGGTGAGGTTAAAACCCAAGGATTTTTTCACAGTACTGCAGGGCTGAACTGACCTGAGCCAGTTCCCAGGCCCTGTAGGTGCCTGAGTTCTGTGTTGCATGGTGAGGAGCTGGTACCCTAGGGTTGAGGGCAGTTGTCCTCCTGCCATGACCTCTGCGAGCTCCGGTGGCTCTTCTCCGTGCTGTGGGGCACAGTGCAGGGATGTCATCAGAACACCTGGAAGATAGCTGTGCATGCCCCAGGAAACATTCCTCTGCTGTCTGGTCATCCACAAAGCCAGCAAAACAGAGAGAGAGAACTGGAGCTGCCTTGGATAAACACCACACTACTCAATTAGCAGTATCTAATTGAGTAAATAACGTAAGAAAACTGATTTACCCACATCAGAACACTTCCATATTACCTGGGCAGTAGAAATCTGTTTGACTTTCTGACTGGGCATGGAGAGTATCCAAAGGAAAATACTCTTTGTTCTGTGGGCTGTGAGGAGCATCCCTTTGCACTGCCTCATGCACACCTGTCCTGCCCAGCCGGTCATGGCCAAGGAGATCCTGGAGACAGAGGTAAGTTGCCAAGGAAACACTCGGGTTAAATTTCACTCACATGTCAATTCTGATCTTACATCAATAAGTATAATTAGCTTCTATTGACTTGAATTTCCAGAAAGAAAGCATCATGTAAGCCATTTGATTAATCTCTGATGTAAGCACTGCCCATCCACAGACAGAAACTTGGTCCAGAGACTACAAGGGTAACTTGCCATGCTGCTGCACACGTAGCTAAACCCAGACATTGTAATTAATTCTAAATAAGATGCTCCTGTGGCCAGGTTTGACAAATAAACCTCTATTAGGGTGTAAAGCATCATTGATTGTTGGCAGATCAACTGGCGGCAGCATGACAACGCATGGGCACTGGGAAAATTGAGCATCATCAGATCTGCTCCTGAAACAGAGACAGGCAAAGCTCCTGGGTACCCAGTGGGAGTGAGTGTCTAAAAGCTGGGCTCCATGGGGGCTCTGATATCCCCCTACAGTGCCTCAAGTGGGAGAGGAATTAAGCTGTGAGTTAAAGCTGATCTGTCCCCATCTTCCCTGCTACAGAGGTGCAACAAAACCATGGACTTTCATCCCAGGGAGGGTGAGATGGGATATGGAAGTGACTTACTTTTGCCCAGCTATTTTAATCCTGAATACAATCTCTTGCTCATCTCTACTAAGCTCCAGGAGCATGAGCTTCCAGTGCCAGAAGTTATATCTAGACCCAGAAGAATTTGGGATCCAGCAGAGGGTAACACGGAGGCTTTGTGACAAAGCACGGGTTTTAAGCAGCTCTCTGGCTTAATGCAGAAAGCCCCTTGTAGACCCAGGACTGGGCTTTAAAGTTTTCTCAACTTTGACCATAGAGATATAAAAAATGTTATTTTATATTGAAGGGAATTGGCTCTTAAAATGTGTTATTTTATATTGAAAAGCAGCAGCTCAGACCCTGAGCTGCCCTCAGCTGAACGGGTACAGCTCCCAGGGAAATGATCACTGAAGCGGAGGATACAGGCTGTTGTGCCTTTTCCTTTCCATGCTCTGACAAAGAACATGCTTATTCAGCCTTTTAACAGACTGGCTATTTCTACTTATTCAGCTTTTGCCATGTTCCTCTTTATTTAGGGATTCCTTTTTCTCTTGAATTGCTTTTCTTCAAGATTCTGGTTAAAATTCATGTGCTTTCAGCATTACTGTGGGTTTTTTTTCACAGAAGCCTTATCAGTGCTACCAATGTCTGCTTTTTTAATGCCTTTTTATATGAAATAAATGTGTGTGACACTAGCTCTTTCACAATCTCTTCCCTTTCTCGGGGCCAGCAACTCAAAATTCATTATCACCATTAATAGAATTCAAAATGTCTATCTTTTGAGATAAGATAAAGGAGGAAATCTTTATCCTCCAGGTTATGGAAGATTTGGATGTTTCCCATTTTGCAAAGTGGTGTCTGGCTCACTTCTGCCTGGACACAGGCTCCTCTTGCTTGGGAAGAGCAAGAGCCTGCCATTTGAAGTTCTTGAAGGCAAGATGTTCATTTCTATTCCCTGTTTGCACAGCCTCTAGCATGATGTGACAGGCCTGTGCCATCTTATACTGATCAATATTCATATTTAAAGACAAAGCTGCAGAGAACAGGATGTGAAACCCACAAGCTCCACAGGGACCCAGCACGGTTGCCCAGGCTGGTGAGCTCCTGCCCTGACAGCCACTCTGGGCAATAACTAGAGGTGAGCTGTGCTCCTGGATCCAGTCCTGCTTATCCTCTTGCCAGGTTTGCTCCTTCCCCACATCTTCTTCCACATCCACATCTCCTTTGTAGCTGATGGCTGAGGGTAAACCCAACCCTGCCCCATCCCTGCCTGTGCTGGGATGCTCGACCTCCTCTCTTGAGCACGTTTGTTTCCCTTCTCCACTGCCTTTGCAATTACTGGCAGTACGTTTAATCACTTGTTTTGACACCTCAGGGCTCATCTACACTGTGATATTTTTGGATTGTTCCTGTGGTTTTAATTCACACACTATGTTAATTAAAATTAGCTTTCAAGTGTGGACAAGCCCCATATTCCTCTGAGGTGAAGCTATCGGTAAACGTGAGCGGGAGTGTTTCCAAGAGTATTTGGCACACAAGGACAACGCTGCATGTCTCAAACTCCCTCTTGGAGCACTCAGGGGCTGGGGAGGCATTGTGTGCTGCTGGTGAGCATGAAGCCAGTGCAACATCAGGCAGAAGGTGACAGAGCTCTCACTGAATGAGTGGGTTTGGTTTTCCCTGGTAAAGAATGGTCTGAAAAGAGCTTCCCATGGCAGAGGTGAGCACTTGCACACACACTCTGAGACTGAAGTGGCTGCCTTTGGCCTCTGGCTTGCTGGAAGGGGGAGAGAAGAGCCATTTGTCTTTGCCTACACACAACTGGTGAAAGAAGATGAGTATTTTTGCTGTATTGTGCCCTATTTCCCAGCATGATCCCTAGATCTCAGCATCAACGTGTTTTCCTGTTTTGCTCTTCCTTATTCTGTCACAGTTTACATGTTGTGAATCTGCTGCAGAAACAAGGGTTGCTTGGATTAGTTTTCTAAGCGGATTGCATTGCTCCACAAGAGAGGAACAGTTGGGTTTATTATAGGTGGAGCTGATGGTTACACCTATGCCTGAGACAGTTGCTCAATGCTTTCCACTGTAAAAGCCCATTTTAATTACTTTTAAGGTTGCAAAACTTTTCCCAGCAAGGCAAAAATTTTCCATGCCACCCCATTTAAAAGGTAAGTGCTCTCTCCCCTCAGTGCCAACACAGGAGGGAGATAAATCCAGAGCTAGATTCTTCTCCTTGTCCAATTTTGGGCTTTTGTGGTTTCAGATTGCTAGAGAGTAGCCCCTGAGCTGTCAATTAGCCTTGTTTCCATCAAGCCCTTTGTGGCAGGCTCAGAGTGCACATGTCTTCAATGAAGAGCTCCAAAAGCTACACAAACACAATATTCCTTGGCCATCTAATCAATGGATTTCTCTTTTCATTATCCTTTCAGAGAACTCTTCCAGATCAGCCACTTACTTGTGACAAAGGCTTGTGCACACAGAAAATAATGGAAATCGATGTTTACTTTCTGTCTGTGGGCCTCTGCTTGCAAGCTGCAACAGGAGCATCCCTGTGCTTAGTGCCCAGCCTGTGATGTTGAGCAATCCAGCGATGGGTTACTGAATGGAGGCTTACTGGAAACCCAGGAAAATCTTAAAGCCATAATTGGAATGATATCAATTATCCTGTGCTCCCTGAGATTCGTATTCCTTCAGGATGGGTCTGACAACAGTTGCCTTGCAACTTTGCCTCCGTGAAACAAAGTGTGAGTGTAGCAAGACTGGATCCAGAGACGGACAGACATCCTCAGAGCCAGCCATGCTCACCTCAAAGCACTTCGCCAGTCCCAATGAGCGTGAGAAATTCTCACTGGAGATTTCATTTACAACTTTGTGCCAGAGCAAGAAGCCTTATCACTGTTAATTCGTGTCTTGTATATTGTCAGCATGTGGCTGACAGCCAGCAGCAGTCAGCTTATTTAGGGGTGAGTAATACTCCAGGATCTACAGGTGCCAGGTAAAGTGCTTGGGGATGGCAGGACGGAGCCATGCAGCAAAACAGTGGTTAGTATTTTTTGCTGCTGCACCTCTGAAAACATACTTTATATAAATGCAAGTGAGGGAAGAGATGCAGACACCCCACTGGGACAGGCCCACTCCTGCCTGGACCAGCTGCACTCTCTCCCAGTTGCTGCACGGGTGAGTTGTTCTGGTGGCTGGGGTCTGGTGTAGCGATGATTTCCCCCCCTGGTCTTGCACTTAATAAAACCCATTTGTGTCCACCTCTGATGAGCAAGTGCTGTGCCACAGATTTAATACACTAATTCCTGTGTTTGCTTTGCATCGTGAGGTGCATCGATGGTTGGAAAAGATAACTTTGAGGATCAATATTTCTGAGACTCGTCTGTCTCCTTCACTCCCTACTGTTCCTTACTCAGCTCATCATATCAAGTGGTTTTTATTCACTCTGTGCTGGACCTTCCCGACATCCTGTATGATTTCTGAGGACAATGAGGTGTCTCTCAGCAATTATATCATTTTGCCACACAAGGCTTACTTCACGCACGTCGATCTGTTTCTAGCCGCTCTGGATGGTGCTTGTTGTCTCTGTGCCTGATCTCCTGAAGCACCTCACTCTGTGGATGCTTTATGGTCCTTTTTAGCTTTTTTTCCTTTTAAAGTCATGGTTGTTGGGTCCAGTGAGATTTCCCTTGATTCTCAGCTTGCAGGTGTGAAAAGGGTGGGAGATATTTCAGTGGAAAACAGTTTAAAACCTCTGATCACAGAAGTCTGAGTGCACATAAAGGGAAACACTTTGCAGACTCAGAAGCGAGGGCAAAAGAAAGAACAGAACAGGCGTTGTCCAAGAGACACGAGTCCAGTTAATTTCCAACTCCTGACTCGTGGTTTTGATACTTACACCAACCCTGACAAGCAGCCTCAAACGCTTTGTCGGGTCATTAATTACTCTTGCAGAGGATTGTTAGGAAGTTAACTGTCATGGGTGAACAAGTACGAGACCCAGCTGAGAGATATAAAGGCACCTGCCAGGATAACTCTGTTCTGAGAGGACACGGAGGATGATGATGATGGCATGAGCTCAACTGGACTGAAGGAACGCTGCAACCCACGGCCTGGAGATGACAGACCCAGCACCTCCCAACTGTACAGTGTGTTAAATAACTTCAACGGATGGTAACTCACACCATCCAAAACAGCCCCGAGAGTCTCAAGAGCTGCGTTCCGGAGCTCAAAGCCCGACCCAACTTGCCGAAGTGCTAAATGACATGGAAGCCTAGAACCCTCCAGCCTTCAAGTCAGGAGGACAGCGTGTCCTACAGGTTATGGTGAGCCAAGCTGCCGCTCGGCCACTGGCTGAGAATGAAACCACCCGTCAAAGCCCAACCGAACGCTCGGGCGCGGAGCCGTATGTGGACACGGTGGGGGCTGCACCGCTCCCGTGATGCCGCGCAGCGAGGCGGGGGCTCCCGCGGCCACCCTCATCTGCATATCCCCGCCCCCTTTCGCGCGATTGGCCAGCGAGCTGCCCGGCGGTGGTGCGGCCCGCGGTTGCGAGGGCTCGGCGCCTCATTAACCATCTCCCCGCCTCCCAGAGGCTGTGCGGGAAAGCCGATTCGTCTCTTCGGCCACAGCGGGGCGAGGCCGCTGTCCGCGATTGGTTGCTCGACCCGTCACTCTTCCTCTGCGAGGGCCGCACTTCCGCCTTGGTGTCAGCGGTACCGGGCCGAAGTGGGGGGGGGGNCCCCCCCCCCCGCCCCCCCCTCCCCTTCCCCCAGCGCTGCGGCTCCGTCGGGCGTTGGGCGCGGGATCCTTGAGCCGCTCGCGTGTTCGCTCGGGGCGCTGCGGGTGCTGGGTCAGGAGCGTGCGGGGTTGAAATGGTGTTTGCCCTTCCGTGCCGCGGCGGAGCAGCAGCGCTGTCCCAGCCGCCCGGCTCGGGGGTGGCCAGGGGACGTGCTGAAGGGCATCGCCGTGCACAGAGCGCGGGTCGGTGCAGCTCCGGCCGTCCTGACGTAGCGATTTGTCTGATTTCCACTTCGCCTTCCTGATTTCTTTTGGAACTGGGTGGTTTAGCGAAGGAGGCTGCGACACCCAGGTCCCAAGACGAGCTGCCCTTGTCAAAGGGGTTGCCCTTCCCCAAGTTGCCCTTGTCTTGCTGCAGCTGCAGAGTGAGTTTCGTCTTGCCAAGACTTCTTAGTGGAAGATGCTATTACATTCAAACTTTGGAGGAGGAAACAAATCCAACTTGGTAAAGAAAATGCTCTTCTGGATTCTGCCATCTGTGTAGCTGTTTCCTGGTTGGAGAGATTTTAAGTGCATAGTAATTGCAGCAGGTATCAAATTGNCGGCGGGGCCGTCGCGGGAGCGCGGTGTCAGGTAATGGCAGCCGCGCACTGCCCCGGGCCCGCCGCCGGACGCGCCGCCACGCTCTACCCTCCCTTCCCCTCCGCGCCGCTCCCCTCAAGGGGCTCGGTTCCCCCCACCTGCCGCAGCGGTGGCAGCGCCTCCCCCAGCCCCGCCCGGGCAGGGCCTGGCTCGGCGCGGCCCACAGCAGCGCGGCGCGGGGGGGTCCCGTCGGCGGTGGCTGCTCCAGGGCTCGGCGGGTCGCGCTGTCAGAGCGGAGCGGAGCGGAGCGGGCGGTCACCGGGCCGGGGGAGCGNAGCGATTTGTCTGATTTCCACTTCGCCTTCCTGATTTCTTTTGGAACTGGGTGGTTTAGCGAAGGAGGCTGCGACACCCAGGTCCCAAGACGAGCTGCCCTTGTCAAAGGGGTTGCCCTTCCCCAAGTTGCCCTTGTCTTGCTGCAGCTGCAGAGTGAGTTTCGTCTTGCCAAGACTTCTTAGTGGAAGATGCTATTACATTCAAACTTTGGAGGAGGAAACAAATCCAACTTGGTAAAGAAAATGCTCTTCTGGATTCTGCCATCTGTGTAGCTGTTTCCTGGTTGGAGAGATTTTAAGTGCATAGTAATTGCAGCAGGTATCAAATTGCTGATTAAATTGGCTTCTTGGCTAATTTTTTGTAGATGTTTCAGATCCAGTGTTGTCGGTAACCTAATTTCATGAGTTGAGCTCAGCTTCAGCACGATACCGAAACCTCCTCAAAGGGCATTTTGGCCGCAGCTAAAGCACGGAGCAGTGAGGATTTATTTGAGTTTGGGTCCGCGTTTGGTTTTTTTTCCTCCGTTGTTCTTCAGTTACCCACTCAATATTTCTCTTACAGAGCTCCTGAAAGGGAGACAAGCAAGATGAGAAAAATGGCAGGAAAAAAGCCTTTTTTTTAAATGCCACCCGAACTTCAGCGTGGTAACAAAGGTATAAATTTTGTTGCCATTTATTGAATCTGGAGATTAATCATGTTTGTGCTATCTGTATGTTTGGAGTCAGGGCTCTTTTTGGAAGTGGTTTTTACCCTGCAGCATTTGCAGACCAAGATTTCGGATGTGGGTTCAAAGTCGCCTTCTGGGTTTATTTGATGTCTGCCATAGCCTTGTGTTTCCCCTCAGAAGTATCTGCCAACGCATGCTGAAGGCAAATGGATATTTCTTTCATTCACTCTGCATTTTCTCCATTAAAATACATACCCTTCACTTAAGAGTTTGAAAAGGAGGAGTAAAAAGGGGACACAGATCTGCAGTGTAGGTTGGCAGTACTGTACCTCTCCTCTGCTGTTTCCTTTGTGTTCATTCCAACTTAACCTTCACAAGTTCAGTAACTCCACGTTCACGTTGGCATTTGAAGGCAAGCACGTATATGTCATCTTAACAAACTTTATACCAGTACACTCTGGGACTTTAAAAACCTCAGGGCAATCTCTGGAAGTAGTGACTTGGGTAACTTCCAAATGGAAAGCGCTGTGTCGTGGGATGGAAGCAGGAGAACTGGCTAAACTAGCATGGAAGCAAGAAATTCCAAGCTGTGATTTTTTTTTTCCCCTTAAGTAACCCCCTGGGTTTTCAGTTACTGTAAACAGAGCTTTTCTTAAAATAGTTGTCAAGACATAGAAATGTTTGCCCACGTGACAAAGTTGAGGGTGATCTAGGATAAGATGGGGAGGGATTCTTAATGTTACTTCCCTGAACCAACAGCACCCCTTAAAGAACTTGTAAAAATCAGGGAGTGCTCAAAAGGAAACACTGAGACATGTGCTGTCCAGGAACAAATAAGCCTTTTCTTCTTTCCAAAACTCACTCTTTAGCTGTGCCAATATAATGTTATAAACAGAAGACGAGAGTTCACGGTGGAAAATGAGGATTAGACAACAAACTCTGTGCCTGCAAGTAGCTGAAGACTGCAGAAGTTAAAGGATTGAGTTGATGCAATACTGAGAAACTCTGTTAGTGATTTGTTTGCTGACATCCATGCAGATGCACTTGATCTGGTAACCCAGCAGATTGGAGCGTAAATCTCACTCTTGGATGGTTTCTTTCAATCAGTTTTAATACCGACACTGCTTTCTATGGCATGTACTTGCTTAATCTCACAGGTCTTAGGATCAGAACTGGTGTTTCTTTCAGTCTTTATCCTTGTCAATTCCACTGTGTGAACTTCACACATGCTGACCCAGAACAAAGGGGGAAAGCTTCGCTGTTATGTTAGTGTTGGCTGGAAAACTTTCTGATCAGGCTTTCTTGCTTTGATAAGGTTATATTTTTAAATCACTGTTTGTGGTGCCAGTCAGGTGATTCTTTTTTTTTTTTTTTCTGTTGTTTGAAAGCGAGATTTGTGTGCAAGTACACTGAATTTTTAATCAGATGATTCATTAACTTTGGTCTGAAAGTAACTTGTCCTTGAAGAATGCAATGTTATATCATGCTACTTGATCACCAGAACTTGCCTTTGCGAGTTGACGTCTCTTCTAATCTTTCACTCAGCCTCAGTTTTATCACTTGAGTCACAAAGATGTAGCTAATGTCTGTATTTGACCCTAATGTGATGTGTTAAAGTGATAAATGTTTAGTCTCTTCCCTGGGAAATAATGAAAAATGTCATTCTCTTACATTTTGTGGAAGAACTACCCAAAATCAGGTGTGCAAAGGCTACATGTTAAACATGAAGTGCTTGATATCTGGAATGTTTTTGAAGAGTTTGAATATGTAACTCCTCACAGGGTCACCTTCATTTGGCCTCAAGTTGCACCAGGGGAGGTTCAGGCTGGATCTGAAGAGGAATTTCTTTCCTGAAAGGGTTGTCAGGCTTTGGAAGGGGCTGCTCAGGGAGGTGCTGGAGACACTGTCCCTGGAGGGGTTTCAGAGACGGGTGGATGTTGCACTGAGGGAAATGATCTGGTGGTTGATAGGACTGGAACAAAGGCTGTTCTCAGTGGTCTTACAGGTCTCTTCCAGCTGAAATGATTCTATATGGCAAATTGTTGTGTTTCCTCTTGCAAAAAAAAAAATACAGGTTATGTGTTGTATCGATTGTTTTATGGTTTTTATTGCTGAGTTGGTTTTTGTGGAGTAGACCACTGTAGAACTTGGAATTAGGGAAGACATCATCTCAGTCCTCAAATTCTTCTCAAATACAATGCAGAGGAATGTTTGATGATGTCATTATTTACATTCTTAAAGGCTTGTAATAGCAAGTTGCATGAGAGCAGCAAGCAATTAGAATGTGTCAAACGTGGCTTACCGTTGCTTTCAGTTATACTCCTCAAAAATTGAGTGTTGATTCAGTGCACAAAGACAATGCCTTGATTTTCAGGATCAATAAGTGACAAGAATAGACCAAGCTTACTTGAACTTGATTTTAAAATAAAATACAGTTACAACTGACAATTTACTGGTCTAGACAGATCCTTTAGATCACTTCAGTATATTTTATTATGCACGTAATTTAATGAGACAGACTTTTAGTGAATTACAGCAGCTCTCCATTCAGAAAGTGCAGGAGGCTGCACGGCTTTGGCTTGCTGGGACTGGGGATAAAGCTGGCGGGACGTGCACAAAAGGTGAATTGTGTCTGCAGCTGCAGAAATACATCAGGACCTTTTAGTTTTGGCCTGCTTGGTTTTATAGTCCAAAACTTAAACTGTATATTGCACTGTTGGACACATCTTGGTGTTAGACTGCATGGAAACCTTCATCTGTGGCATTCCTGTTGGAGTTCAATTCCTCTGCTGTACTGTTCAGAGTTTAGATAAGGGCTGTGGCTGGTGGGATGCTGTGAACTGCTGGAGTATCACAAAGAGGTTTCTATGCTTATGATACTTGTCCAGAAATGTGTTTTTATGAATGGATTCCTTTGTTATATTTTTACTCTTTTGAGTCAGTTTTGTTTTAGAGGTCCCAAAAGTATCTGTTATTAAATCTCATTGGGTTTTGAGTGTAGTAATACTTTAAAATTAATGATGATATGGAAGTTTGAAGATGGTGAGCGTTGAGGGGTCTGGGGTTCACCTCTCTCACTTCAGACCTGACCAACTTTAGCCCCTGAGGTGGCAGAGCCCAATGCAGGCTCTGTTCACTCCAATGTGATTTGTGATATGGTTGCTGTCATACTTGAGAAACTCCATGAAAATTATTTGTAAGGTACCTCATACAGAATAAATGTAAAACTAAAGCTGCCTGGAGAAAGTGGGTCCACAGAGACAAAGCTTAAAATGTGTGTTGGAGCAGGAAGATCTATAAACTTAAACCTGTAACTATTTATAATGTTCTAGGGGTTCTCTCCAGTGGTTACGTGCTGGAATTGGCTTTACACTCATAAACTTCAGTGGCTGGTCTGTAGGAATGCTGACATTCTGATGGGAAACATTCAATACTAATTAATGTTACCTTCAAAGTAAGTTTTGGTTCAAAGAAATTCATGAATTATTAATTATGTATCTACTGACACTTGTGTCCAAAGCCACTGTGCTTGGAGTTATTGATCCCTTCCTACCTTGTCTCTTACAAATGAGATAAAACAAATCCTCAGGAAACTACTAGGAAGTACCTGTTTTGACAACACAGTATTGAATAACTGATTAGAGGTTTCTTTTTTAACAGTGGGGCTAGAAATGAGCTGGTTGATCAGTCATGATCAAACCCAACATTATGCATTGTGGATAGAGAAAGCATTTAAACCAGAACTTTGTAATACTTTACAGTTGTGGGCAACAAAGTGGTTTCCAAGGGAAGGCTCCAAAGTCCAAAGGATGCTATACCAGATGCCTTCTGGTGGGGAAGATGTCTCAAGTACTGATGCAGTGTTAAAAAGGAGAATATATACAGAATTGTGTGGGAATTTCAGTATAATATACTTATATACTTATTTATATATATATATATATACTTATTTTGCATCAGAAAACATTAATTTGCTGGAATCAAATTTCCTTGGTGTGTTTGTTTGCTTGGTAGGTTTGGTGCAAGTTCTGGGAGCCCATATCCTTGGCCATAGAACAGAATTCTTGGCTGAAGTGAAACTAAGGCCAGCCATTGGCTCCATAGGTAATTGAGCACTGTACTGTGGGGTCTTTCCTGTCCATTTTCATCTTCACAATTTTTGTGTTCAGTCAGTGATACTTCTGATAGCAGCACTGTAGCTTCATGCTGTGGACAATATTTGGTGTGTGGGACAACTATTGTGGTTTGGACTGATGCAGAAACAAATTTGGTAGCCTGAGCTCAGTTGCAATCCAGACTTTGAGTGTTTCAGTTGGCTGTAGTTCTTGTGAAGTGTCACCAAAAGTCTGTACTGCTGAGAGAACAGAACGTGGTTCTCTCTGCCATAAATCTGTTTGGCTCATATGTTCAAAGCTGAATTTTCCCGATGTTCAGTTTGCTGCCACCATTGTTTGAAGTGCTTTCAAAAGAAGTGCAGCTAACTATCAGCTGAAGATGCTTTGCTGCTTTGGTTCTGTTATGGGCTGAGCCCCACACGGCTCCCCCCCACCCCACCTCTGTGGGCTGTAGGAGAGGATCAGAAGGGCAAAAGCCAGAGAACTTAAGGGTAGAGACAAAGACACTTCTATAAGAAAAGGCAATGGGGAAAGCCAGACAGAAATAAAGTAAAACACAAGCTGTAAAAGCAATCACTTGCTGTCAGCTGACCTGTGTCCAGCCAGGCCCCAAGCAGCAGCATGCCCTGTAAAACTCCCCATGGTTTATAATCACCTGGGTGTGTTAATAGCACTGCTTTGATCACAAATCCAAAGCACAGCAGCGTGCGGGCTGCTGGAAGGGAAATGAACTCTATCTCACCAGTACAGGTACTCACCTGTCCCCAGGGCATTTAATAACTCCAAGCTACATTAAGGCCCATAATGAAAGAGTGACAGTGGGTCAGGGCTTTGGCTGATCCTCCTTGTTCAGCCTCTCTGCACTTCACTTACCAGACCTGAGAAGGAAGTTGCCCTTGTCTTACTACAGCTGCAGAGTGAGTTTCATCTTGCCAAGACTTCTTAGTGGAAGATGCTATTACATTCAAACTTTGGAGAAGGAAACAAATCCAACTTGGTAAAGAAAATCCTCTTCTGGATTCTGCCATCTGTGTAGCTGTTTCCTGGTTGGAGAGATTTTAA
>WBNH01012522.1:123511-153048 GCA_013401255.1 Urocolius indicus
AGGAAGGCCTCAAGTGTCGTTTTTTTTTTTTTTTTTTTTTTCTTTTTTTCCTTACTTGCAAGTATTCTCCTTTCAATTTAGTAAATGTTATTTGTGGTAAGCTTTGCTGTGGAAGTGCATCTCCAGCAAAGCCTTGCTAGCCATGTAAAAAAGCTGGTGAATGTGCTAGCTCATGAATTCTTCAGTGGTACTCTGATTCTAGTGTATTGAACTTCTGACACCCTACTTGCTCATACTGGTGAACGTCTATGTTTATTTTCATGACAGCTTACTGTTTCTGTACTTATTTTACTTAAATACTCCTTGATCTCACAGGTAGATTCAATGTCTGCATAATGAATGTGAGCTGATGCTTCATGTGTGTCTCCTAGAGCTAGAACATGTGCTTTAAGGCTGAAAACCCCAGGATTTGTGAAGGTGGCAGATCGGGGGCAAGGAAGCAGTGGCTTTCCAGAATTGCTGCCTGATGTGAAATTTCAACTTCGGGTCTGGAGGAATAGGGCTGCAGCTGTAGTCAGCCAGCCAGACCTCAAAACTGATCTTGCTGAGCTGCATTCCAGTCAGATTAGTTGCTACAGCTGTAAAGGCTTACCTTGCTGTAGAAATGCAAATGTTCCTTTAAGGAGGAGTAACTTCTGTTTAACCAGCAGGGTCTTTGTAGAGGAACAAGTTAGTACAGAGGAACTAGTTATGTTGAATCAACTAAGTTATTGTTTAAACTCTTCCAACTTCTTTTGAACAGGTAAAATAGTGTTTGAGGTTCTTTAGTTGGTGGGTAAGTTCTGAAGATCCAGGATCTTACTGACACGGACCTAAGTTGGTTTTACAACTGTTTTCTATTGGAGAGTGGGATTTGAGAAGGAGCAAGCACAGGTGGTGACCAGTTTGGGGGATTGCTAATCTACCCAGAGAAATGACACAGGAAACATCAACTTGATCGACCTGTAAGCAAATGAAGCCATGGCCAACCATTCCAGGTCATCTGCACAGCTTCATCTGGCACATAGGTTTGGAGAGTACAGGTGCTGAAGAGAAGCCTTTGAGTGCTCAGCAGGCAGTAAATCTCCACACGTCGGTTGCAGAGAGAAGCTCTGAGGTGGAACTTCCCTTTAGGAGGAGTGTGTGCGTTTCTTCTTGTACAGATGCTCAAGTGCACAATGCACTGAGCAAATCAGATACTTCATAGAGTGATAGGAAAAGTCTTGCCCTGTTGTCCTGATTAAAAAAATAATTTAAGTGGGAGGAAATAGTTACAGGTAGGTGAGAACTGTGCAAAGTCTGGCTCCAAGTCTCTGTGGAAGAGAGTTCCCTGGGCCTTCTGCTGGCGGCTGTGAGCTTGTAAGGGACTCTCTGATCTGCAGAGTTAAAGCTTTTGGAAGCAAATCATGTTAGTGGAGGCCAGATCACCTGGTACTTGTTACTGAGTTACAGGTTCATTGCTTGACAGTACACTCCGTTTGGCATTATTCATCACCAGCTGACTGACAGGTATGGTACAACTTTGTTCTTTCTTTGTCATGGGACCTTTGCTGTCACTGTTGTGTAGGTGGTAGGAATAGTTACATTCTGTGCCTGAAGGCTGTAAAGATCAGTGAGAGAAGTATGTTTTCTCCTGAGAGTGAGCCTCGTGATCTGGCATGGTATGTGTTGTAACCATGCATGCCCTGCATGCTTAGAAACAGTCCTCTCTGTTAGTTCTCTCTGACAGATGCGCTTCTGGAAAACACTGTCAAGTCTTAGTGATTCCCTCCTCTCTGCAGAACCTGTTTCAGCATGTGCTGTGGACACAGTGCAGGTGTTTTCTTGTGTTTCTGCAGTATTTATTGTAACTACAAGTCCTTAAGAAAACCACTGTCCGTGGTCATCAGTCACATGTGACCCTTTTCTGATAAATTGTGACGATTTAAATGAGTTTTAATGCCTTTGACCACCAAGGCACAAAGCTTAGTTCAGAGAAACCAAAATGATTAGATCTTTCTCTGATTAGAGGATATCAGAAGCTCTTACTACAAAGCTTTTGACTTTGCATGCTATGGTTACCTTAACTCTTGCTAGTCTGGTTTTGTATATTGTAGACATTGGCATGTAAATAAGTAAAATGACTAGGAGAACTAGCTTCTGCCCCACTTGTTCAAGACTTGCTTCAATAAATTATATTTCATTGCTTTCTGGTAATTAATTTGGGTCTCATTTTAAATGAGATTTCAAAGAGTAAAATCGTATTGTGAATATTTTGGACAACCTACAGAGAGTTTGTCAGAGCAAAATATAAAATAATCCAGCTAATTTAAGATAATTAAATAAGATAATTCCAACCACTTTCAAAGCTGTACTGTTATGATGGCTAGAACAGTTTTTTTGTGTGTGTTTATCTGTTGTCAGTCAGTTTGAGCTTTAAAAATAACACCTCTCCTGTATTGAAATTAATCTAATACCAAGATTACAAAGAAATGTGGCAGTTTTTGTTCATACAGACAAATCCCATCATAAATCAAACTAGTAAATAGCAATCCATGGTCTTAAAATGTGAGGAGATAGATGGACTTTGTTGCTAGTCTTGTAAACCACACAATCTGGGCAGTTTGTGGTCAGGAGTGTGTTGTCACCATTAAGTTACACATTTCTAGTTCTGTTAAGGCACCTCTACTTGCAGCTTTTTCCTATTATTTATAAAATAATGTATCCCCAGTCTGTCTTTGGTCAAGGCTGCAGTTCCCAGGCAGAAGCACCTTTCTGCATGCCTGTGCCTTGGCTACCCAGGCCCAGTCTGTTAGCACTGGCTCTTAATGTGAAGCACAGCAAGACGATTTCCACTTAGAAACCAGCAAACCCAGACTGCTGAAACAGTGTTCTCTGGAGGACTGAAAGATTTGCACATGATACAATGTTTATGCTTTAAGGAACATGTTCCAGGATGGCAGCTGGTCCTGAACTCCTGAAGGTCTGTCTGATGCAGTTTTTGCACCCTTCCTTGAACGGCAGATGTGATAAAAGCAGTTTCTTGTGTGTAAGTGGAGTCTTTTGGATACATCACGGACAGGGAGGAGGAAATACAGATTACAAATGCTGAATACGAAGCAAACAGGATGTTTTTGTCCTCAGGCATTTCAGCCACTAGTAAAAAGTAATGTTGTGCTGTTGCTTTTAGTAAGAGAAAAGGACTTAATCCTAGCTTTTTGACTCATGAAAGCTAAATGCTGTTATCATTGTGTGTTCAGCTACATGCCACTTCATGTCAGTCTCTGCTAAATGAAAGACTTGCACATGAAAGAAATGCTATGAGCACTAAGTTACTCCTAGTGCACTCTGGTGCAAAATAGATTATTTTATTCTTTATAAAATGCTCCTATCACCTGAGGAGAATTGGTGACTTACTGAAAGTGACCTTGGGGAATATTTTCTTCTTTAAGTGATAGTTACAAAACTTGTATTCCTTTCTAATAACAACGAGCTTAAGGTGTTAATGTGAGATGTGTATTGGGAGAACAGGGCAGAAAGAACTCTTGCTTTCTTGCTTGACTCAAGTAATTGATTCTAGCTACTGCATTTGTATTTAATGAGTGTTTTTATATGAAAACTTCGTTGTCTTTGTAGCAAAACTGCATGCTATGTGATGTAGTTTCGCTTCACAAGTCCTTTTGTAATGCAATTATTGTTGTGCAGGAGGGGGGAGAGGAGAAAGTGGCATTCATCTGTGTGACCTTGTTTACTCTTAAGGCCCTTAATGATAACTGTCACTTAACTGATAATTTTACTCCTTATTGCCTTCCATACAAGACTGTTCCTCTTATAAAGCATCTCTGGAACTCAGTAGGTGATATGTAAAGTGATTGTATGTGGATAAGGGACCCTGAGGAAGTATGCTCTTTGCATTTGAACTGAATGGGGCTGGGTTTTGAACAAGCTCTTTTTTCCCTCCTCCCTTTGTTGCAAATAGGGCTGTAGGCTGCTGCCTACAGCAGGGCTGTAGGGCTGCTTCAGAGCAGAATCCCACCACTTGAGCTGTATGCAACAACCTGTTAGTCCTCCTGCAAAAGCTTAAATAAAAATGAGATAAACATAGAAGATGCAAGAAAACATGGAGAAAATGAGTGAATTGTAGTGCTGATCATGAGAGGGGTGTATCTTGTGTGTATGTAGGTTTCCCTCTGGAAAACTGCTATTCCTTTCCCTTAATGCACAGAGGCCTTGCACTGGGTCTCTTCAGATATTTACCTGAGTCATTAATGTTTTGAGCTGTTGCGTCCTTGCCAGCACATTGACAAAAGTAAGTCAGAAACTTCTTACTGCTGGGTGAGGAAGTTGAAGAAGGTTTAAAGGTCTTTGGCTAGAGAACAGCATGGGGAAAAGGGAAGGAAATGATCATCCCAGCTGAGAGCAATTGCAACAGCACTGTAGCAACAGTCAAGAGAAGTAGTTGTATGAAGTTTTGCTCCTGTGGAGGTGAGGACTTATAAATAAGAAACTGCTAAAGATTATGTGGAAGTTCAGATACTCACTGTGATGCAGAGATGGATATAAAATCCTGTAGTGGCAAGGAAATATGGAGTTCCTGAGGGAAAGTGAGACACTGAGATACCTGGGCATGACTGATTCAATGCTTCAAGGTGAATGCTACGTTCATGAACTCAGATGAGTTCCAAAATAGGCTATTCTAGCTCCTCCTTCTGGATGGAGAAATGGAAGGATTGTCTGTGTGCCAGACATTCAAATAGCTTTGATTCTGGACAGACTTGAAACACAGGTGGAATCAGGCAATTTGATTTCTTCAAAGAGGGGAAGAAGGAATTAGCTTCAGACGTGGCAAGCTTCTCTGCTATGCACAGAGTCTGCTTCTGGCTTTGTTTCTCTTAATTGGAATGGAATTGTACAAGTTATAATTACTCTGGAAAAAACTACTGTCACAAAAGCAGTATCAAGGATCATAAAAAATTGAGACTGACAGATTGAGGTTGTTTTGGAGGAGATATTGATAGCGTTGCCATGCTTTCATTTATCATTGTGTACTTGGCTTGTCGTCGGTACCTGATGAACAGTTGTAAGAGTGGAAACTGAATTTTCTCCTTAGAATAAAACTGGGTGAAGTAAAAATGTTTATGTCACACCATTGCCAACCATCTGGAAAAAATGTAATTTAGGCTATTCATAAAATGGAGCTGGAATGCTTCATAAATCTGTAAGTTATTTGCAGAGTGCTCAGTTTGACTGAGAAAAAGTTTGTTGTTTCATTACACTCTCTAGAGGGAAAAATCTCCAGTTGTCGCTTCAAGGGTTCATAGCAGTAGCCTGATAAAGCTTTTCTAATCATCACCAGATACTGATTTCATGACGTACAGTGAAGCCCAACAGTTTTGTGCAACAGTGAGGTTTTTGAGACACAAGGTTGTCTTTCTCGTTCCAGCTCTCTTGGTTAAGGATGTGGTAGAACTAATCCTCTTGCTGAAGAGGACAATTTTTTGTTTTGCTAGCTGTCTTCTTCCTTCAGTTCTCTGCTCTTTGTAGCTCTACTTGCCTGAAATTTAACTTGCAGTAAGAAAAATCTTTTACCATGGGAACAGGAAAACTAGTGCTTGACAAGTGTGCATGTTTGTGCACACAGGAATAATTCTGTTTCCCTGTCTTGTCAAATAGATCATCTGAAGCAGCTGGATGTTTGCAGAAGAAGACTTCAACAGCACACAGATAATTAATCTCTGAATCAAGTTCAACAATGCATTAGAGGAAGCTTGGATTGGCTGTACAGAGATTTCACACTGAAGAATGAATAGTGAAGAAGAGTTTTATGATGCCGTTACGGGTGAGTGATGGGCTCAATGCCAAGGAAATTACAACCTGCCTTGTGTATGTGGTGAGGGGCTAGTACCATATTGCTGTTAATACCTGAGAAGTAAACCACTGTTGGTTAAAGTTATAGTGCTATTTTCTGAAAAGAAGAGAGGAAGAGAAGTAGAATTCAGGTTTGGGCATGGAAATGAGGGGGTTTTACTAAAGCTTAATGCTGTCTGTCATTTTATCACTGGAACAGTCCTGTAACAGCCAAGTCTTCCTTAAATTTTCTGTAAACTGCAGGTAATTTAATAGCAGCTTGAGAAGTAATGCTTTTAAGAGCATTTGAAAGGTGAAATATCTTCTATGGGTTATTTTTGGTGTTACTTTATAAATGGCTTTATTTTAATGGAAAACTTGTCTTGAAGAATTGAAGTAGAAAATGTGGGTTTTTTTTTTCCTTTTAGTCAGAAACAAATTGCTGTAAAATTGTTCTTTCCAGAGAGAGAGCCACAAGTCTTTGCAATCCAGTCTTGTTTCTAGAAAAGCAGATGTGAATCACTTCACACTTGAGCAGTGTATCAGATAGTACTTTGAATAAATGAGGATGAATGGTTATTTATAAGAGCCTTACATGGGTTTAGTGGTGAAAGAAAATGCTTGAAATATTTTAATAAAAAAGTAAAATCCCTTCAAAGATCTCAACAGTTTTAAAGTTTTCCACTTGAATGTCTCCTCAGAAATTGTGTCATAGAGGTGAAATGAGAAATGCTGGCAATGGTCAGTGTAGAGCGTTTAATACAGGGTCACAAGAATGAAGAGACAGTAGTGGGAAGTGTGACAGCTGAAGGAATCAAGGTAGCATGTGGGTAAGGTACACGTAGACGTGCTTGGTTGGAAACTCATATGGGGAGTAACCAGGGAGCAGGCGAGTGAGGCAGTGTGACTGACAGCAGGCTGTGTAGGACTTGTCACAATTATGTCATAGGGAAGGGAATTTGGATGGTATTCATGCTGGCTGGGAGTGGCAGGAACCACTACTCCAAATTCATCTGTAAAATCAAATCTTTGTACCATTAAAATCTTGCAGACACAATGGATTGTTCCTGGATGCCTTCAGTAATCTATCATTTCCAAGAGCTCTCAACCACAGCCATAAATCAGATTTTCTTCTCACTGAAAAAGATGAACAGAAATATGCCTTTAAGTAGAGCTCTGTGTTGCACAGCTTTGATGTTGTTGCATTTGTCTCTTGCTGCAGAAATACACAGCCCTCAGTGCTTGAATCATCTGCATTTGAACAGTGTTTTTTCCCTCCTCTTTCCTCTTTCCCATTTCTTCAACCTCAAAAGATTGATTCTCTCTCTAAGTGCTCAAGATGGTAGTGACTGCTGAGCTCTTGCACATGAGAAGTTATAGTACCTTGCAGTCTCAGCTGTCTCTGCTCAGAAGTGGGGTGTTGTGCATCAATTATGTTGAGCTCTCCTTGTCCCTCCTAATCTTATTCTTCCCCAGGGAGAAATGTGATGGCAGGAGAGAAGCTGCCAAGCAGAGGAAGACCTGATGTTTTCATAGGCTTTCAGCACAGCCTTCTTCTGATGGAAGGTGTTTGGTCTGCAGCAGCCACTTCAGGGACTAAATAAGATTGAACTTTTTTTCCATATGTGTGTTGCCCTGGAGTGTACCCCACAGACACTTCGTTTAAGAGGAGTGTAAAGTCTAGAATAGTTTGTTTCATATTCTTTCTCCCTTGGGACTTTCTTTAAAGACAGGTACTCAATCTCTTTCTTCAGCCAGATGCTTAGGAAATGGTGACAGTTTGATGGATTACTTGCACAAACCTAGTGGAGTCTAGACCTAGAGCTTTGTAGCTGTATCTTGTCCAAGTCATACGTAAATGTGATGTGAAGAACAACTGCAAATGGGTCTTCTGCATTTATGCTCCCCAGCTGCCAATGCCTGTAGTAACTCTTTGCTCCTGCTGTCATGGTTCCCTGTTTTTCACTGAGGTGGATTTATTTTCTTTGGCTAAGAAGTTTCCTGCTTCTGACACTGTCCCCATCACATCCCAAAGATGTGCTCATGAGATGGACTTGCACACTGTGTAATTGGGAATCATCCTTCTGGCAGATGGTTTGACCATGACTGGATGATGACTACAGCTGTAAATGTTAGTGACCAGTAAAGAGTTTCCATGGAGAGAAGTTTCTTTATGTTTAGAGGTTATTAGCACTGCTGATTAATTGGACACTTGACATCCTTACTTCACAAGTGAATACTCCCCTTGGGAATCTCTTGGGAATGTTACTTGTGGTCTCAGTTAATTCTTGATGGCACAGCATCTGCTTTTTCTCAAACACAGGAGGCAGTCTTCTCTGACACTGGCTCAGGTGAAGTGGCCAATCCTTTGAATTTCAGGTTCTTTGAAATTTTGTGAGATGAGGAGCATGTAGCTGTGACTTGCCTCTAACTTGTATCCCCTTGGGTTTGTTAATAACACTGCAGACTTGTTAAACTCTGTGTCATCAGTTTCTGCCATGTCAGAGCCACATCCTTAGTGAGCTCTGTTAGATAGCTATTTGCCAAAGTGTTTTGTGAAAGGAGTGCCACAGAAGAGGAAAATGGCTAGTTACCAGGGCAGTTTATTTTTGACAAATAGGAATAGTTTCATTTTGCCTTTTGAAATATTAACCTGCAGTTCCACAGAAATCTGTTCTGTGTCCATGAGGTTCATTTAGCCAGGTGTGTTTGTAAGGATGTCACCCTTCTGTTTCCTGTTGCTTGGCTGTTGTTCCCTGTAAACTATTGCGTTGAAGGGAGGTCTGCTGCCAAAGTTCCATTTTTTTTATAATGCCTGGATTTAACTGAATCAGTGGACTGTGCTGGAGCTGATGTTCAGATACCATGGATGGTGTGAAAGGCCAGGCTGCCTCCTGCCAGAGCAGGGTGGTACAGCTGCTGTGCTGAAGCTGTACTTGAGCAGTAGGGAATGGACTTCTGGCAAGGCAAAAACTGCCTCTTGCTTCCCTATTCAGCATGTTTACCCCTCTTCCTATGCCCTTTTTATGTCTGAAGGTTGTCAGTACTATGCTATTTTGATTCCCTTTCTGCCCTGAGTGACAAGACTTAATTAGTGTTTAAGGAAGTTACTGTACTAAAGGCATGGTCTTGTGTCTTGGCACATGACTCAGAGCAGTGTGTCTCTGCTCCCTTGTAGGTGGATGCATGGTTTAGTCTGAGCAGACTTGTTTCATTTGCAGGATGTGGAAGAAGAAGGCTAAGAAAACTAAAGTCACTGGCAAGTCACTTTTCTTTAAGCTCTTGAAATAGATTAACACTGGCACCCAACTTAGGTATTTAACTTGGAAAATGTAAGACTTAAAAAGCTTTTGTTTCACCCTTAAGGCAGGACTTTGGATGAAGTAGGCTTTTGACATGTTATTTCTGTGTGTGGTCCCCTATCTCTCTTTTAAATCCTTGTTTCTATCCTCACTCCCAGTGGCTTTTTGCTATAAGAACTGACCTGTAAATAAAACTTACTCAATTTTGCACGTTGAAGGCTTGATGGCAGTGGGAGAAAAATTCTTTTTGTAACTGAGAAAAACTACATTGAATCATTTCAGCCAACTTTTTATTCCAGATCAGTACTTCCTCTGCAAAAAACATTCTTTGGATAGTTCTTCACAGATCTGTAATAGTTAGAAGTCCTTGAGGAACAGCTTTTAAAACTTTCTCAACAGGCTTGTAATAGGCAAGCCAATTGATACTTGAGGTTGAAAGTATAGTTGAAAGCCTAGTGATTATCTAACTGTGTACCTTAGTGGGTTGGTTGGTTTTTGGTTTGTTTTTTTTTTTAAAGCAATTAGGTGAAGGTGCACTCTAATGAAGCAGACTTTGCACTTCTGATGTATCTTACTTCTCTGGAGTGGGGATTTAATGTTTGTTGTATGTATACAAGATGCTTGTTTGAATTGGCACTTACTTACCAATGACATATTGTCTGTAAAGAATATATACACACATGCTTTAATCTAAATTCCTGTTGTGCTGAACAGGAACAGGGCAAACCAATTCTGAATCAGAAACAAAGACCAGTGTAGATAAAAACAGTGGACATTTGATGATTTGCAAGGTTCCAGGTACACTGTAAAGACTGTAATTCCAGTAACATTTTGCATAGCTTTTCCTCTATAAGCCAGTTGACTGTTCCCGTTATTAAGCTTTACTTTTACATTTACATGTGTTTATCTCACTGAAGCACCCCTTAAATGTGATGCTGTTCCTTATGTAGTGTTATGAGAGTTGGGTGAGGGCACGTGTGCCAGATAGCTCATCTGTTTCACTTCCAGCTTTATCAGTCAAACCAATAGCAGTTGTTTGGTTGTTCCCTCCAGTGCTTGCCTTTTCCATCTGCTTGTGCTCTAACAGCTTCAAAAAAAAAAAAAAGAGCTATTTTTACATGATAAACATTTTGTTGTTGACTGAAAATAGGCAAGTGTTGTTTGTTGGGTTTGGTTTGTTGTCTGCTTTTTGGTTTTCAGACGGGTGTTTCAGGGTAGCCTTCATTTTATGGACCTGAATATACGTGTCTGTCTGTCATACTTTCCAATTATGTACTAAGTGCTAAGGTGTGGTTATTGCTGCATAATTACATGTTTGTGACATCAGAATATAGGAGACAGTTTACTGCATGGCATCACCCATGACTCCTGCAGTTTAACAAATAAGCTCATGTTGGTGGTACTTCCTTGGGAAGTTTTGAATGTAATTGTCGTGGTCTTGATCCCTGAAAAATGATGCAGCTTGTTATTCCCTGGAGACATTCAAAACCAACTTGGATGAGTTTCTGTGTGACCTGCTCTAGGTGGTCCTGCTCTGGCAGGGGAGTTGGATTAGCTGATCTTTTGAGATCACAGAATCTTAAGGGTTGGAAGGGATGCTTGCCTTGCCTGAGTTACTATAATACAGTAAAAACACCCTCTTGGAGGTGTTAACAAAAACCCAAAAGTTGAAGTGCTACTTGTGATAGATACTCTCTATTTTTAAGAACTTAACAGAGGATCACAACATTTTACCTCTATTTAGTATTTAAATAGTCTTTGTCAAAACTGATTTCTTTACTCCATTAGAGTGTTTACGTGCTTTGTACCCACAGGTGGCTTTTAGGATAGGCTGTAGCTCAGTGGTGGTAACTGCCAGCACATAGTGTCTGCCCAAGTTGTAATAGCTGGAATGAAAGCAATACCAAAATGCCGTCAGTGTGCTGCTTAAAACTGTGGCAAGAATTGTGTGCTAGCAACTTTACATGTTTTCATGTTGCTTTTGGATTCTGACTCTTACACTGGAAGCTGGAAACTAAAGTGTTCTTGTGGTTCTTGATGAAGAATTGACCCTTGTGCCACTCAGAAAGGACTCAATGCTCTTTGAATTATTTTCAACAAAAATGTTCCTTTATTACACTGGATGGCCAGCAGAACTTTCCATTGTGATTCTGTGACAGCTGTGAAGGGGGACTGTGTTCATGCATCCTTTCGGGGTGCTCATGCTGCAACTGAGCTTGATTTGTTAACAATTGCTTCGTGCCTGCACTCAGTCTGTGTAGCAGCATTGACAAGAGACCTGTTGCTGTTGATATTGACCAAGTGTGTGTGTGTATGCATAAAATGCTTTTTTAACCATTTTCTTGTTTAAAGGCGTATGCAAAAAAATTACTGTCATGATTCTAAGTGTGTAAGCAGTGTGGCTCAAAAAGCCCTGAAATAATTAGGCTTAAATCTTGGATTGTTGATTTAGCCCAACTTGTACTTAGGGCTGCTTGATTACAAAAGCTTGTGCTCCTCTACGTTCTTGTTGGTTTAACTTTTCATTTTGTGGTTAAAGCTGTTCAAAGCATGTTGTTATTATTGGGGCTGCTGGCATTTGGTCAGGAGGTTCTTTCCAGTGGCTCTCTACCCAAGGGGACAGAATTGGGCCATAGGAAATGGAGCTGCCTGCTGTAGGTCATGCTTTGGGTCGCTTGCAGAGCTCAGGGGATGATTCCTCCTGGTGTTCATAGGTTCTTGCTGCAACCATTATTTGCACAGGTGGATGGCAAAAAGATTTCCTACATTTCTGTTGCTATAGTAGTCTGGATGTCTGCTATTGGGGTGTGAAATGGTCCTTTTTCTTTGTGCTTTCTCCTTGTCTATTAGCAGTGTAAATAGGCAAAATTTTAAGGGCTTTGAGGAAAACGTATTCACTGGACAAAAATTACAGTAATCACCCTGCAACTCTGAAGAAGAGACAATACAGCTAATCTGATTAGGAGCTATTGAAGGACTTGTAAGATTCTAAATTGGTTTTATATTCAGCAGTGTGAAAAATTAGTTGAAAGTGCCTCATTCTAATGCACTGCTTGGCTCTAACCACTCTTGGAGATTAGATCACTTAATAAAGGGTTTTCACTTTAATATCCTTTGAAATAAAATAACCTGGTGTAAGTACACTTATGCTGTGAGAGTTACAAAATGTGAGTGGCACTCTGTGACATAATAAGGTTCTTAAGAAAACCATTGCCTTGTGGTTTTTCTCCAGGCTTTGATTCTGACAATTCTTCGGGAGACTTTTCAGAAGCAAATCATAAAGTTGCAGAAATGCTCGATCTAGACCCACACCAAAGCAGCAGGACAGGAAAGCAGAATGGAGAGACAGAGATTCAAGAAAATGGAATTAAGAGACACAGGTAAACAGTGCTATATAGTGAGAAGTGAGCAAGTACTGTCTCATTATGTTTTGACCGTCACTGTTACGTTTGGAAGAGTTTAATTCTCTGGAACTGGACTTGTGTGGTTCCTATGTCAGCTCTAGGTTAAAGCTTTGCTTCCTTTATAAATTCCTTCAGCCCCTGTAAATGAAAATGTCTGGTTGATTAAGAGACTGATAATGACAGTTGTTTCTTTTCTAATTACAGGACATCATTACCTGCCCCAATGTTTTCTAGAAGTGATTTTAGTGTGTGGAGCATATTAAAAAAATGCATTGGACTGGTAAGTTAGCTTGGGTGCAACATGCTGATGTTAGGTCTCCTAACTTCAACTGGTTAATTTTCTTCCTTAAACCTTGAGACACGCAAAAATGCTTGGAGCACTTTGCTTTTACTTTTTTGTAGGGAGCATCCTGTTGAACAGCAGCTCTCCAAATCTCAACCTTCTTAGGCTAACAGTACTACTTCCTTACCTTCTGCAGCTGTTAGAGCATGTGGATTGGAGTTTCTAATGTTGGCCTGTAGGAGCTAAACTAACTAAAGCCATTAAAAAGGGTCAAATATTAGTTTGATTAACACAATGCTCTCTTCTCTGTTTTTCTTTTTTTTTCTGATTCTTTACTTAGCAAAATGCAATTCAAGTCTTTCTTTTGGTGTGGTTTGTGGGGTGTTTTTTTTCCTCCTCTCTATAGTTTAAGCAGTTTGTGCTCCCCTCAAATTTCATACAACGGATGGAAGGAACAGAGAAGTTTTGGGTCTGTTAGTTTCTTAGAGAACCCAGTGTAGGTTTGGAGTATTCATAGTGTGATGTGATTGGGGCACAAGGTTAATCTTGGGCTCAGAGACACAGACCCTTATGCTGCTTCTCTGTTGGTAAAGGGCCCCGATGCTTGCATTGGCCATCATTTTCTTTTAATCCTTTAGGAATCCTGTTTTCTTTTTAACCTTTAGTAATTCAGTTACATGTTTGATTACTTCATTCTTCTTAGGACTGAAAACGATGTTCTACACTGGAGGGCCTTGCTTCCATAGCTGCTTTTTAGAAGCATTAAGCAATGACATTCACGTCTAGTCCAGGTTCGCCAGTACAGTCCTTTTGTCAATGCAAAGGACAAGTCAGTGAGCCCTTCTGCTGGCTTAACTTGTGTAATCGAGGAGACAGAGCTGTACTGTCAAAACTCCTTTTGTTTGGATGAGTGACCTGTCTCCTAGAATGCTTTGCTTGGACCAAATCAATTTCAATCAGTAAGGGGTAACTTTTTTGTTTCCCTGCTGCCTGCGACAGTGTGAGGAAAATGTTGCATTAACTTCATCTGGTGACATTCTCTTTTCCACTAAGTTTTAAGCACTTAAACAATGCTTTAGTGCTCAGTCATGGGTGCAACTTTTTCATTAAGGAGCCAAATTTACTTGGATATAGTAAAAGACCCAGGGAACTGGAAATCTCTGTGTGAACTTCACATCTGTCTGGTATCCACATGCAAAACGAGAAACATTCTGATGCAAATAACAGGTTGCTTAAATAAAGCCACTCAAATTTGCTGGAGCAATTCAAATCCTATTCTTTATGTAACTGTTCCTTTCAGAAAATAATCTGTAGTTACTGCAGAGAAATAGTTAGATTTTATGCAAATAGGCATGTAAGGGTTTCAAAGGAATGCGTGGTACTTAAATATCAGTAATGAGCTGGTTGGCACTTTATTGCTCCTATCTATGGAAATTTTAACCTTTCCTGTTTTATGTAGACCACAGAATGGAAGGGAACATTTTTTTCTTGAATTGTCTAGTTTATCTGGATCAACTTTTGAAGTTGTTTATTCTTTCAGATTGGTACTAGGGCTCTGCGGTGCTGCTACCCCCTTTCAGCTGTAGCACTTAAAAGTCTGCTATAGGCTTCCAAATGTCTTTTGAAGAATGCTATAAATAAACTAACAACTTGCTTTCCAAATCCTTGTTACTGTCAGTTGTTAACTGAGAGTATGAAATTAACTTATCCCTTTCTTACCTAGGAGTTGTCAAAGATTACAATGCCTATTGTCTTCAACGAGCCATTGAGTTTCCTTCAACGGATAACAGAATATATGGAACACATATACCTCATTAATAAGGCTTGTAGCCATGCAGACCCCCTGGAAAGAATGCAGGTAAATAACAGCTACCACCTTCTGCTTGGTTCACAAGTTTTTTCTCTCAGAGAGCCTTTAATTTGAAAACAATTTCTCACCTGAGTGTATTTCTTTCTCTGAGGTTATAAGAATGCCCATATCTGTCTGTTTAGGCAGGTTTCTGTTTCATAGTGGCTGTACTGGGAATTTGTGACACTTTCACACTTGATGCTGTGTGTAGATTTGGAGCCAAAAGCCTAGTGCAGGAGAGAGCCACAACTGATGGTGCCCAAGGACCTCAACCTTTTTTATGACTGCTGTGACTATTTTTGGTGGTTTTATGTTGTTGTGAAGATGAAATCTTGGCTTTAAGTCTCCCTAAATTGATTTGTGGAGTGGCTTCATGATTTTTAAGTTATTGGATGAAAACTTGTGACAGTGACAAGCTTTACCAGTCTTTTCCAAAACTGGTTGTTGTTGGGTTGTAGGTTGTAGTACCTGGCTGGTGTCACAACAAGGAACTGGATGTGGTGAACCCAGGCCTGTGTACATGAGATTACACTGGTATTGCTCATAGCTCTGTTTTTACTTAAGAGAAACTGGGTTGTATATCTCATATTCTGTGTTTGTGGAGTACATACCTCTGCTTATCAGCCTGCAAGAGCTTCTAAGTGTCATTTGTACCTACTGGTGTGACTTAAGAAATCTCATCTGTGTTAGGAAGTAATGCTTGCATGACACTAGGAAAAGCAAAGCTCTGTTCCCAGACAATCAAAACAGAGAAAAAGTAGATCTTAAACCCCACACTGTCCTCTCAGAGATACTTGGAGATGCATAGGGCAGAGCGTGACCTGACAGAGTTTACCACAGAAAAGAATTCCTTTTGGAAGTTAGATTCTTGGGAACTACTTCTATTTCACTTATCCTATGGCTTAAAGATGTATTTGCCTTAAGCAATATATTGTACTTTCTTTCTGGAAGAATAATGAAATACTATAAATGTGCAACAAATATCACTCTATTAAGCATAGACTTTTAATGCATTGTTCTCATAACAATATGTTCTTAATTTGCTTGTAGGCTGTAGCTGCTTTTGCAGTTTCTGCTGTAGCTTCTCAGTGGGAGAGAACTGGCAAACCATTTAATCCACTGTTAGGAGAAACCTATGAGTTAACCAGGTAACAATCCTTCGAAACTGGGAGCTGGGGCTATTTATAATCTTGAGTTAGCAGACTGCCATACTGGTTTGGTTACTTATTCAGTGGAATAAATAAGAATCTACTGAAATGTATTTCTGAGTATAGCTAAAGTTATTTTCCACAAACTGTCTCAAAATCTTTGAGGAGTTGTTATAAAAGCCAATCATTTTGTTTCTAGGTTTAGACAGAATATTCTTTGAACTATTCAGAGAGAAAAAATGGTCCATGTTCTTCCACCAAAGATATTTCCTGAGCAGATGCTATTAATTAATTTAAATAGTGTTTTGCTGATCGTGTCAGAAGAGTTAGTCTGAAGGACTTCCAGGTTGCTTAAATAAATGGGTCATGTGTCTGCAGAAACAATTTTCAGTTGACCTGCTGCTGCTGCCCAAGAAGTTTCAGAGTTTTCACGAGTTATTTCAATGAAACTTCTTCAAATGCCTTTCTAGGTAGAAGTCATTTAGGTGTTTGAATGTGGGTTGGTTTTGGGGAATAAAGAGAAAGCATTCAGAATACTAATTCTTTAATTTCATTCATTGTCAGTTAATTGTGGGACTAGAAAAGGAAAGTCCCACTTTCAGTTTTATCTAAAAATTCCTTCCATTTAAAAAAACCCAAATCAAGTAACTATTGTAACATGAAAAAAATACTGTTTAATGCTCTTTTTTGTTGTTGCTAGGGAGGATTTAGGATTTAGGTTTATTTCTGAGCAAGTCAGCCACCACCCACCTATTAGTGCGTTTTATTCCGAAGGCCTCAATCAAGACTTTGTTTTTCATGGATCAATCTATCCCAAACTAAAGTTCTGGGGGAAGAGTATAGAAGCAGAACCTCGGGGAACAATTACTTTGGAGCTTCTGAAGTGAGTATGAGAAGTAAATACCTTTTTTTTTAATGTTGTTCTCTAACGTTTACCTGAATAAAAAGATTTAGTGATAATCATCTTCTTAGCTCTTCATAGGTGACTATAAAAACCTCTTGCTAAAGAAGTTGTAGGAGTTTATTTAAAGGTTAATTTTTCACTGCACAGCTGTAGCAATTTGACAGTTTTCTACTATGAAAATGATGTTTCTTAACAATGGAATGCTACTGGAAGCATGTTCTGTGAAGGTGTGTGAAATGTAAATGGAGACTCCTATGACAGGTTATTGATGCTGTGTTGCTCTTCAGTATTGTTGTTGGGTTTGGTGGTTTGTGTGGAAAGAGTTGCATCTTCAAAATTGCTGCTCACCTGATGAGAGAATGTGGAGAACTTGTCAGGATTGGCTTGTCACCTGCTGAACGCTTCCTGTGTGTTGTCACCTTCCTATCAAAATCAAGAATGCCTCTCCAGGTTACTGCCTCTATCCTGAGTATGTGTCTCATCAATATGTGACTCCGTAAGTTGATTTAGGCCCTGGTGGCACAACGACTCTGAAGCTTTGCCAAATAGGACACAGGGATGCACAAGGTATTAGCTGGCAGAAGTAGTATTCTGCAATTGAACACCTGAAGGTGCTTTTATAAAAGCTTTCCTCAGGCCTGACCCCGAGGTTGTCTTAAAATGGCGTCTGGGGAAATTTCTAGACGTTTGCTTTCAATAAAGAGACAACTTACCTGCCACGTCAGGCATTGGCTCTAGTGTCTTTTGAAAGCAGAGCTTGAATTTTTGAGCTGTTGGCATTGAATCTTCCACAGTTTACAGCTGTATGAACTGATCTTGGACCTATAACTGATGATGGAAATAGAGGGAATATCTTCAGAATGTAGAGGGAGCTCTGGATGTCAGTGTAGAACACAGGCATGACACAGGTTTGTTGCTTGAGAGACAGCCTTTATTTAGAAGGCTATTAAAAGCCTTGCTGTGCCTAATCAAATTACAGGGCACAGATGTAAACTGGAATATAAATGATGAAAGCATTTATTTGAAATAATTGCTCCAAGTTAGCAGCAGAAGTTGAAACCAAACTTTGAGCCTCTTAGTGTTGTGATTAATATGGTCCTGTTGGCTTGAGGAGTCTGAGAACAACTCAGGTCCTCTGTGAGCAATAACTCCTTGACCGGTAACTTTTCTCCCTAATGTTAACTACTGCATTTATGTTAACCATGGCTGTGTTTTTCAATCACACATTAGGAGACACTTCTTCCTCGCTTCTTCAGCACGAGTAAGTGCTTCAATTCACCAGCACTGGCCACGAGTGTCTGGTGTTTTCTTTTATGCTATACAGCTTTTGGTATCAAGTAGCTGATGAATAAAAATGTGTGCTAAGACTAGTGGGACGAATTTGGGATGTTCTGGTATTTTTTCCCCCACTTGAAGAGCAGTTATTGTTCTGAAATACGCTTCAAGACAACTCGCTGTGGAAAACAGTCGGGTCTGGTTTTTGTCTGTGCTGGAACATGACAGACTGGTTGAAAACATTAAAAAGGAGTGTTCTCTCCATACTTGGTGGAAGTAGAAGTACGAGACATTTGTCACAAAGAGGACATCGCTTGCTTCTGTACTTTGAGTTTGCAAGCTTTCAAGCTTTCCTAATGGGGGTTGATTGCCAACCAGGTAACTTCAGTGTTTATTTTACTGGCATGGAAATAGGAGTGCAAATAGATGGCTTTGACTCTGCTGAGCTAGTGAGAACAAGGATCCTTTTTAGAATGATTTAATAATTTAAATTTAGTTAATAACGCTAATTAGTTTGATTATTAATTGATTTAATTGATTTAATAGATTCCTTTTAGGAATAATTTCAGAATCCATTTTTAGAATAATGCCTTTTAAAGGTTTAGAGCTTGTGAACTCCTCTGTTCAAAACCCTTTCCAAAAACATTAAAACCAAAATGCAACTAAATAGAGAATTATTCAATTCTAGGGCTTTTCCTTCTCAGTAAATCTTTGGAGAAAAGAATGGAATTGAGTAATAAATTATCTTTTAAAATGTCATATTTACAAAGCTTGAATGTTGTGCTATTGTGTGCCACAGATGGCAACCAACCAACCAACAAAACCCCCAAACCACACACATGCCCAAAGCAGCTTTCAGTGACACTGGAGCAGGCCTCATACGCTGGTGTGGAAGCTCGTGGTGGTTTTGTGAAAGCCGCTGTGTCAGTTTGACATGTGTGACACTCTCTTCAGGTTTCAAAAGCCTTTACTGGCCAGTGTTTGGAAAATGAAAAACTGAAGTGAGTTGTTGTGACCAGCCCTTGAGGAGGAGTGTCTTCATAGCAAACCTCTGTCAGACCTGGCAGTCACTAACATCTCTGCTACAAGATTCAAAGATTTATGTTCAGTGCTTTTTTTGTTGTTTTATCACAAAAAGGGTACTCTCAGGATTATGAGAGAGGTTTATAAGACAGAGCTTTAGGAGGAAGTTTGCAGTGCTGCTGCAATAGTTGAATACAAACATCATTAGGTGTTAGTTTGTCAGTCCAGTTCTCCTGTGTTGTTTTATCACATACAACTTTAAAAGTGAAAAGGAAAAAAGATGAATTCCTGGTCTGCCGTTGAGTGGGCTGGAATTTGTAATCAAAAGCACAGCAACTGTAAAACTTAACTCTTTCAGTTGTATAAGAAGGAAGAAAAATAACACTAGTAATTTTCAGTAGTGTTTGGATACAACACATAGTTGGCTTACAAAAAAAAAAGTCTGCTTCATTTCTGTTTTGAAGTTAACTGCTGACTCTTCACAGGAGGGTGAAATATTTTTACCCTGCCATGAGGACAATTGCAAACAGGCTTACATTCCCTCTCAAACTCCAGACAATGATTTCTTTCTCTATTTTCTTTACAGACATAATGAAGCTTACACATGGACAAATCCAACCTGTTGTGTACATAATGTAATTATTGGTAAACTGTGGTTAGAACAATATGGAACAGTAGAAATTGTAAATCACAGGTAATGCAAATCATGAAACTGGGGATTGGCTTGTAGGCACTGGTGCATGGTCACTTCTCTTACAAAGCAGAGTTTTGATTGCTGTCAGATGACATAGGAAGCTTTGGTTTGTAGGTCCAAAGTCTTGGTGGATTTTTACTTCTTCTGACAATCTCAAACTATTTGTTAGACTGGGCTTAGTGTTATCATGATGTTAATGAAAAAGCACAGGGCCAGATGGCTTCTGGGATACAAGGGTTTTACATTTGTGACTTGTTAATTCAAATTCAGCCTTATCAACAGAGAGCAGAAACTGAATTTCACTCCAGAACCATTCAATAGAATCACTGGTGGAGGCCCGCAGTGATTGTCCATCGTGTTCATTTGTGATTTGGCTCTCTGTTTGGTTTTGAAATTAGGGAATGCCTTAAATGGAGGGTACAGCACAGAACAATAAAGACTGCAGAGTAGGGAGATGTGAACTTGAAGTACATCAATTGCTCTGCCAGCTGCCTGTATAAAAACTTTTTACTTTTATGTAAAATGAATTGCATCCTGGAATGAGGAGGGAGATAAATTTGTGAGAACTCTGTGGCTTCTGCATGTTTTTCTGTCAATAAATGGGAGCTTTAATCCAGCAGAGCTGCTGTTTTGATGCTTTTCACAGCATCAGACCTACAATCCCATCTCCCAGATTGCCACAAAACACCCAGAATGGTCTCTCTGCTTTGTGCTTAATATAGAAACCTGGCCTGCTGCCTCCCTGGGAGACATTATGTACAAAGGTATACATCTCAATTCAGGGAAGATGCTGAAATACAATTCTAGCTTATGTTTGTAAGGTGTTTAGTTCAGGATTTCTGATATGCAATTCAGAAGTGACTTTTGGATGCACTTCACTAGATTGGCCTGCGTAAGTACTTTCACAAAGTGCTTTCTCATTACAATTAGCTGTAGACAGATATTAACCTGAAACATGGTGTGTTAATAGTTTGGGTTAAGTAATTTGCAAGGCTGCATTTACTCTTAGTACTTTTGATTAAATTTAAAGTATACATGAAACCTGGAAGTGTGGTTTTGTTCTCAGTTGGCTTTCACAGGCTTGATGCCTTCATGCCTTGACTTACTTTTTTTGTCTGGTGTGGAATGTTGTGTGGGTTTTTTTTGATGCCTTGGTCAGATAATAATCCATAGTTAGAGAAACATAATGATGTCAATAACTATCCCCCCAGACAACTGTAACTGTATGAAAAAAAAAAAAAGCTTAAATAAGGTAAAAAAAACTCAACTTATGAATGTATTCACAGGCTCACTCCTTTAAGCATGTACTTGTTTCCTCTACAGTACCGGAGACAAATGTGTCCTTAACTTTAAACCATGTGGATTGTTTGGCAAAGAGCTTCACAGAGTAGAGGGATACATCCAGGACAAAAAGTAAGTGAGAAAAGCCTTTTGGTCTTTCTGTTTCTGAGCACTGTGGCTTTTTTTTTTTTTTTTAGTGCTGGCCTAGTGACCACAAATGATGTGCTGTGAAGTTGTTAGCAATGCACATTGTAACCCATTTCTGTTCTCTGAGTCAGTATTAAATGATCACCCTGGAATCAAGAGGTTTTAGGTGATGCTAGAAAAAGTCTCCAATCCAATCTTTGGAAGTAAAAGGTAAAACACAAAGTAGTCACAACTGATTTCACTGTTGTGCAGTCAGGATTCCACCCTTCACTTCCAATAATGAGAGTATGGGTATTAGAAATTTTTAATCCAACCTAAACCCCTTTTCATGACTCAGACTTTCTGTGTTGTACACTGTTGGCTTTATTGCACCCACACTGCTTGTAACAGAAACATGCAACTAAGTTGTGAGGATCTGTTCTGCAGGCCTGAGTGCCAGAAAGACTGGAATGAGCTGAAACCTTTTCTCTGCATTATCTAGTATCTGGCTTCTAAGAAATCTTGAAAGAAGCGTAAAATACAACAAAGTAGGAATGTGGGTATTTAATATAGATCAGAACCTGCATGACTTGGCTTGGAAGGCTTTGTAAGAAGCAAAAACTAAATCTCCTTTGTGTTTTCTGCAGCAGAAAGAAGCTGTGTGTGATCTATGGCAAGTGGACAGAGTGCTTATGGTGCACTGATCCCACTACGTATGAGACTTACAAGAAGAATGAGAAGAGAGGCGGTGAGCAGAAGAAACCGAAGCCGGTAAGGTGAAGGATTCTTTAGGGAGAAAAGATAATAAAATATGAGAAATGAAAGGCAAACATCTTTATGGAAAGGGTCAGGTGGTGAATGGAGGGTTAGAAGACTGTCTTTTGGTAGGGGTTGGGTGCAGGCAGTGTTAGTCTCATGAGAGGCACTGCACTTGGAACTTGAGTAGACTTTAGTGTGAGCTGCTGGTGTGGAAGAGAGCTCACAGGAATGGGGTTTGCTAGAGATTTGTCAGAGAAGTCATTGAATATCAGCCCCTGAGCTGATGATGTCCAGTTCTTGAATGAGGAAAGTGGCTCTACTGCTAACTCCAGATGTAAAAGCACTAGGATATGGGCTTTACAATGCCTAATAAATAAATTACATGTTTTTAAAGCCAGTGGTGCTTTTTGGTGATTTAGCCTTTCAGAATCTGCTATAGACAACCTTGACAGCAAAGGGCTCTGGAAACATATAGGGTTTTTTCATCACATGTAAGCAGTGTCGGGTAAGTTTCCCCCAAAGCCTCAGGGTCGAATGGGAAATGCAAAATGTTGTATGGTGCAGCGGAGGACTGTTGGGTTTCCTGTTATCAACAGGGTCTTGCAGACCCTGGTTGTTCATTGAGAATGCAAAGAGTAAGTCAAACAGAAGCTCATCACTCTTAATAGTAACAGGCTGAAACTTTTTAAAAGTATTCACATCAGAAGAATCCTGCAGGAACAACAGACTTTGCTTTTGGCTCTGGGTTTCATCATGGTACAGTCCTATATTTTGACTTGTTAATAATAAGATTCTGTTCATCTTATGAAAATCAACTCTTTCTTTTCTTCCTTCCTGTTGAATCTATATTTAGATGGGGAACTGTCTTAACAGTAAACCAGATGTTGACATGGAAAGAGTCCTAAAAGAGTCTCTTTAAATAATGAATGCTCAAACCAAATGATTGAAATTAGACTCTTAACCATATGGAGCTGTTTTCTAACATATAAAACAGGCCCTGTTTAACTTAATAGAGTATTTTTTAATAAAATAAATGAGCCATGTCAGAAGGAACAGAAAGAAAATAGAAAAGGGATGGGAGTGAGAGAGGAAAACCATGTTACTGTCTCTGTAGGATGTTGTTGCCTCAAACTTCCCTTCTGGTTATTGAGGTTTTAAATGGTTTCTCATGGTGAAATCCTCTAAATTCCACCTTGGAGCTGTCAGTGTCCTAAAACAGTCAGATTCTCTCAGATTCTGTGAGCTGCATTAGACCTCAGGTATGAATTGTAGCAGTGCCTCTGATAACAGAGGAGCTTGGAAGGAAAGAGACTGTAGTAAACTGAAGTATCAAGTCTCTGTAGTGACAAAACTGGCAGCGATAATAGTAAATAGGAAATCAGATTGAAGCAAGGGCATGTCTGTTTTTAAATCACACATCCAAATCTTTTGCAATATCCAAAAGCAGACATGCCCTGTTGATCCTTATACCTTTATGGGAACTGGTGTAAATTGCAGTCTTGGTTCACTTCAGCCTGAAGAAGCAATAGTTCTGTTAGGTGAAGTGGAGCTATGGCATGGGATAGAAGAGAAGCTAGAGAAAAGACTTCCAAAAGACATTAATTTACTATTACTAGGGGTTTTTAAAACAGATATTCAAGATGTACATAGGTAGTGGGACACTATTCAGAAGTAAAAAGCAAGATGTTATGATAAATACAAGAGGACCAATACACAGAGTGAGGAAAAGCAAATGTGAGGAGTGAGGCAGAAGTACAGGGGAGTGTTTCATATCTCAGATTTGAACCAATGCTTCAGCAGTCACTGTAGAGCTCTAGATGACTGTCCCATGCCCCTCTGCTCCCCTGCCAAATGTTGTCTCTGTTTCAGAGTGAAGATGTTATTAAATCTGAAAATGATGAGGCTGATGATATGCCAGAGGTTCAAGATACAGTGCAGTTCATACCAGGCAGCAAATTGCTTTGGAGAATAAATTGTAGGCCACCAAACTCATCACAGGTAACGGTTTCAGTCTGTCTCTGTGTTGCTGTCACTGGTAACTTGTCCAAGGGAAGATGAGTGATGTTCAAGGGAAGCCTTGACAGGCTCTGGCAATTCTTGCTGCAGCAGTAAAATTATCCTGCAGCAAGCTCTATGCTTGCTTCCCATGCTGAAGGCAGCACTGCTGTGTGGCAGTGGGTAGGAAGAAGGCACACTGTGACTGCAGCTGCTGCTCTGCAAGTCTGGGCTCTCATGTTAACTTTGATGGTTTCAACAAGACTCTTCGATCTTTTAGATGTGGGAACCTTGCATAAAAATCATGTTAAATATCAGATACAGAGGAAAATGTCTTGAAGCAAAGATTAAAAGTGATTGAAAATGAAAAGCTTTGATTTCCATCCTCTTCTGCCCTTTTTTATCCCTCTCCTCCAACAAAAGACCCAGTTCTGTGTGACCCTAACCTTGCTTTCAGAGTAGTCAAGGAGGGGAGGTTTCACTGAATAATTTCTCTAGGAAGTTCTGTTCTATCCATTCAGTAAAGGCAACCCAGTGCCACTTTGTCACCTTAACTTACATGTTACCTTTAATCTGCTTTGAAGATGTACAATTTCACCAGTTTTGCTGTGAGTCTCAATGAGCTGGAGAAGGGCATGGAAGCAATATTGGCTCCCACTGACTGCCGGCTACGTCCAGATATCAGAAACATGGAAAATGGAAACATGGGTATGTGAGGGGCGGGGGGGGGAAATGTTTTCCTGTTGGTAAGTTTTGAGAGGGATGGATGATGGGAGGTTGCTTGGTACAGGAACATTACTCTGGGAATGAGAAGCTGAAGACAGTTTTGTTTCTCATCCTGTGTTAATGAACACACTTTTGAACAATGTGTGATGGCTATTTTCTCCCAAAGAAGTCTGGGGAAGCAAATGCTGCACCCAAGGTGGATCCTAAGGCTGCTGTCCTATGTTATGGTGTATTTGTGTGTTTGCTAACCTGGGGGCACTGTCAGACATGCTCTCTTGCTCTGGAGTTTGTCTGCGCAGACATGTGGTGAGCAGACACGCTGCTCTGTTGCTCTGGCATTTGTCAGAAAAAGCACGTGGCCAAACAGGGGAAAAAAAATCCCTTGCTCTGTCTAATCTGCATTCCTTCCTGCTGGCTCAGTGCAGTGTTCCTGATGGATAAACCACCAAAATCTCAGATTTGACTGTTGGTAGTGGCCAGTTTTCTGAAATGACACTGAGAGGTTTTTTATTGCCTGAGATTTTCCTAGTTCAGGGAGATTGTGTGCTGCAAGTGCTTTCCCTTGCTGAAGGGAACTCTGTTTCATTCCTCTGCTGTATTTTCTGTGTTCTCTACATCCCGTTTTGCCAAGTAACCAACTTCTCTTGCAATGTTTGTTAGATGTGGCTAGCAAAGAAAAAGAGAGACTAGAAGAGAAGCAAAGAGCTGCTCGCAAGGAGCGTGCAAAAGATGAAGTGGAGTGGCACACACGGTAAGGGGGCAGAAGCTGGGCACTTGTTGGATGCTTGGAATGCTTTGGTGTGCTGCTTGAAATGCTTTTATTCAAGACAGCACCATTAGTGGTGTCTCTTGGAGCATTTGCAGCTGGAAGCCAAAATTGCTGAGAACTTTATCCTGGAGAAATTATCTGATAGTAAATGCTGAAGCTTGTCACAATTAACTGCGCTGGTAATGCTGCACTTGGGGGATTTTGTTTTGTAAAACCTACACAGGCCATATTTTTGTCAGAATGAAGAGAATGAAGTCTCACCTCTCTTTTAACCAGCTTTTGGCTGTTGAGTTGGGGGCCTCTAGGGCCTTTTATTTTCACACTCTGAGGACTTCTTGGCTTGGATACTTCAGAAATTGTTTTGTTGGGTTTTTTTTTTGATTGCATACTCAAGTGATTTCTTGGTCACAGAGTGCATCACAGGGTCAGGGGAGATTTGGCTGCTGCTGGTTGCTCTTCAGATGTCAATGCTCTGCAGCCAAGCTCATGCTCATGGCCAGGGACTGCAGCTGCTTCCTGCAAAGGCAAGAGCTTTGGGATGCTCCCATGATTTCATGACCATTCAGAAGAGAAAGCATTCTCTTCCCAAAGCCTGGAGGAGCAGCTACAGACCAATTCCAGTCCATGCCTTTGAAAATCTCTTCCAGAGGATATAAAATGTTGTCAGTTGATGTGGCTAAAAAGTGAACATCTGTTTGTTCTGTGCAGAGTGCAGCTCTGCAGGACAGGACTGCTTCCTGTTGGACAGGTTTGCAGGAGGGGTTGTGTCACTGGTTGGATGTTCTCTTTAAAGTAAAAAAATATGAATGTATAATAAAGATACTGTCTAAAGTCTCAGTGTTAATTTCATTTGGAATAGAGCAGCAATTTTAACATCTATTTCCTACTCCTCCTTGACTTGCTGTTAAAGAAACTCAAAGATAAGGTACTGATGATGTAGCAAGCTTAATGCTGCCTTTTCCAAGTCCACAATGTTTCCCAAGAGTTTGTTTTCCTGCTAAGAGATACTCTTGTTTTTACAATGTTTTGTGAAACAAGCACAGTTGTTGGGGTTTTTCCCCACCCCTGGTAATAACTGTTCACTCTTTTCTTTTTCCTTTTCTTGTTGATTTTCCTTTCCCTTTCTTTTTGTGTTTCTTTCCACAGATGGTTTCAGCAAGGCACTAACCCCTACACTGGCACTTCAGATTGGCTCTACTCAGGTGGTTATTTCGATAGAAACTTCTCAGACTGTCCAGACATATACTGAAAGGATGGAACCAATTGCTCATCTCATCTGGACATCTAGTTACTAGATTTCATTCCAAGCCAGTTCCTCTGGTTTTGTTGATAGCGAGAACCAGCTTTTCTAAGTAAATTTTAACAACAACAAAAAAAGTATCTATCGGTCAACAATCAAGGATTTAATTATCACTAATGTTGGATTGCCAAATATTTACATCCTGTTGTGTTCTTTCCATAAAGCTGCACCTCAAATCATCAGCTTTTTCACTAATTCTCAAAGGGACCTTTTGGTTCTTCATTCTTTTTTCTCCTCTCCCTCCACCCAGCGCTGCTGTTTTCTTTGTCAGGAAGATCCGCTGTATCCGATAGAGCACATAACATCCTTGACAAAAACTGCTTGACTTCAGTAAAATAGAGATAATATCCTTGTTACTTAGTACAATAGCAAAGAAACTGAAGGGGTTTGGAGCTCGGAGCAGCGATGAAAAGCTCGTGTGGGATCAAATCCAGTGAAGAGACGCATGTGAAGCTCTGCACGGGATGTAGCACTACGTGGGGCTGGAGCTCCTGAGCCCCTCACAACGTCAGTCACTAATTCAAAGACTTGGAGAAAACAAAACAAGAAGCCAACCTGAGCTCCTCGAGCTGTTAGTTTGTCTGTTACAGAGTCCTGGAGGCTTTTGGACACTGTGAGCATTAATCTGTGTACCCGTGACAAAGCGGCGTTGGGCAGGCGATCGAAGGGAAGGGCGTGTTAAGATGTGCTGCTCCTCTACTCCAACGCTGGTCTGAAAACAGGAGAAGCTCTGGAAGCAAGTGGACAGGCACCTAGAGGTGGTTACAATGTAAAATATAGCGCTTGCTACCACTCTGAGGCTTAACTCTGCACTGCCTTCCGCAGCTCCGGCTCTCTGTATGCTCCTACACTAAACTTTGCTTTGGAAGCACTTTGGGATGTATTAATTGTCCACACAGGCTCAGATTTCGGGGAAGTTTTTGGTTTGCATGTTTCCCATCGTTAGGTCATGTCTGTTCTGTATGTGATGAACAAGCAGAGTCCATTTCAAGCTTTGGCAGTTATACCTTTGGCAGTTTTTTTCTGTGAGCACGTGATGTCAAAGAGTGGGATTTTTCTTTTGGTTCCTTATCAAAGCCATATAATACTGCAACTAACCCATTACTGAACAGAGGTACTCGTTTTCTTTTAGGTGGAACACTAAGGGGAGAGGGAGGCTTGATAAATTCGGTCCAGTAATTAAAACTAATCCTGATGCTGCTGCTTTGATGAAAGTTTTTTAACTGAGTATCCAGGCAAAAATGGAGAGTGGCTGCACTGTTCTAAGTTTACAGGGATTCAGAAATGATTGGTGTTATGCACCAGCAACTGGAGGAATTCTTGGAAGAACTGGTCTGACTGACATCCAAAACGTTTGTGATTTCAGCCAGAGAGTTGATTTTTTAAGTGCTTCTCTCCCAGCCACAGGAGTGAGAAGCAAAAGAAGATGAATATGCTCGTGGAGAAACGCTTTTGTGTCGAATCACACATCTGATGGTTGGAATAACTTGAGATGCTTGGGAAAGGAGGTTGTTGTCTTCACTGGGAAGCTGTAAAACTTCCAGGCAGGGCCTACTCTGAAATGTGCTGGTGGCAACTTGTCTCTGTTGCCAGGCATCCAGCTTGGTGCTGGTTCCGTGGGTCTGCAGGATGTGACAGCAGGGTGCAGGCACCAGAGCTGTTCTTGTTCCCTTGCCTTTTTAAAAGATGCCACTGGTCCATATGAGACAGCAGAAAAATGCTTTTAATGAAACCCCTGAGCTTTAGTGGCCGTGCCAGGCACTATAACCCCTTCCCAAACCCACTACCAGCAACGCAGGGAACCCTTCCTTAGGTGAGGGTTGGAAGGATTCGTGCATGCAGCCAGTTGAATGTCTCATGGGAGTTAAAACTTGCTTAAGTAGCACATGTAATGCTGGAGTAGGGTTTTCAAAGTAATACATGCAATAGAAATTGCCTGAGTGGAAAAGACTGTGGAGTTGTTGCTAAGGAAATATTCTGTCATTATAGGATATACTCAGTTCACAGGTTAGTGCCCCTCCTCTAAATGATGATTTCAATTCAAAGACCTAAAGTCTTGTCATTACCTGCAAGCATGAAAAAAGTTATAACATATTTAATCCCAACTTCGGCATAGAATCTTCATGGGATGTGAAAAGAAAGTGGGAAGATTCCTAAAGGATGAACACTCTGTGAGTCGTGTCTTCACCTCCTCCTCCCCTGCCTTTAGTGTGAAGAAGGTTTGAGTGAAATTGCACATCAATTCCAGATCCATTTTGCTGATTTCTTGTTCCTCATTGCCAAGCTTCCCAAGCCTTGCCCCTGGCTGCTGCTCTGGCTGTGCTTGGCTCGCCCTGGCACTCCCTGTGCTCTGAAAGGGATCAAGTCTTACTGTCCACGCAGATCTCGCCTCAGTAGTTTGTGTCAAAACATTAATAACTTTGCACCTTTTGAAAGAATGTCACTTTTATAACTCGATTAAACGCTGTATATAAGATACCTGTGTTAGTATATGTTAATACAGCTGTGTAGAGAAACCGTCTTAGAACGAAGCTATAATAAATCCTTCACACACTGTGGGCCTCTAGATGGTGACAGAGAGATTTTGTTGTGAGACTTGTGCCCAGGGCAGCTGTCGGGGAGGGCTGGAGGTGACTCGGGCTTTGTTCAGCCACGTCAGGCTCTGCACGTTGTTTTCCTCATGGTGCTCATTACATGAGAATGATTTAAATCAGAGGCCGGAGCCCCTCAAAGGTTTTCTTTCCCCCACTGTGGGTGAGCTCGGTGCCTTAACAGCCTCATGCCCTGCGCTGTGTCGGGTTTGAGAAGTGTGAGTTGACAGTGGAATAGGGCAGGTGGGTGGTGGGGTGAGGATGGTGCGTGTGTGGGGTGTGTGGGGGGGTTCTATGGGTGGT
>WBNH01012522.1:154243-289596 GCA_013401255.1 Urocolius indicus
GGGGGGGGCGGGTCCCGCGGGGCCGAACCGACCCGAACCGAACCGACCCGACCCGACCCGGCCCCGCTCCCAGGTGCGGGAGGGGTCAGCCCCGGGCAGCCCCTGCGCCGGGGCCCGGGGTCGGTTGTTTGTGCCGGATCTCCCAGCTCGGTGCGGCGGAGTCACGCCAAGGGCCCCGAGCTACCGGGCGGGTCTCCGCCGGGATGGTGAAGCGGGGAAGGGACAGACGAGCGTGATCCTGCGGCGGTTTTGTCGCTAAAAGCCTCCCCCGTGGCGTGTGAACGAGTGCTGCTTCATCCCCAGCGCTGCTGTGGCTTGGGCTGGGTGCCAGGGGCACAGATCCCACATCCCTTCCGTGCGGCTGCAGATGGAAACTCGCTACCGAGAGGAGAGCGTGGGGAGGCTTCTCCTCACATCCACCGCTCTCTCTCTTTCTCTCTCTCTTTCTCTCTCTTGTCTCTTCCCAGGATGTCTTCGGGTGCTTTATTCCCCAGCCTGGTGCCAGGCTCTCGTGGGTCTTCAAGCAAATACCTGGTGGAATTTCGGGCGGGGAAGATGTCCCTGAAAGGCAGCACCGTGACCCCAGACAAGAGAAAAGGCCTCGTGTACATCCAGCAAACCGACGACTCCCTCATTCACTTCTGCTGGAAGGACAGGACCTCGGGCAACGTGGAGGACGTGAGTAGGGGTTGGAGTGGCGGTGCTGGGCTGGTAAGTCACAGTCTGTCTCGCTCTTGTTCCGCTCGCGCTGCTGAAAGAGCTTCTCCAAGGCAAATTAGGATGGAGATGCACGCTGTGGCCTGACAGACCTGCACTTTCCAATCCTCTCCTCAGAGGAGCAGATGCAAGAAGCTCTGGGCAAGAGGAGGGCAGAGGTCTTTGGGAGGCTAAAAGGATTATTCACATCTTCTCTCAAACACTTGTCCCTCCTGCCCCGTTTTCCAGGATTTGATTATCTTTCCCGACGACTGTGAGTTCAAGAGGGTCCCTCAGTGCACCACGGGCCGTGTGTACGTATTGAAGTTCAAGGCAGGATCAAAACGACTCTTCTTCTGGATGCAGGTTTGTGGGAGGTCAATGAGGAAGATCTCGCACCAAAACACTTGCCCTTTGACTCGTACCAAGAGCAACTTTCTTGCAGGAGCCGAAGACAGACAAGGACGAGGAGCACTGCAGGAAGGTGAACGAGTATCTCAACAACCCCCCGATGCCTGGTGCTCTGGGTGGCAACGCCAGCGGAGGCCACGAGCTCTCAGCCCTGGGAGGTACAGTCCATTCTCTGCTCCTTCACCTCAAAAGCTTTGTATTCAGAAACAACCCCCATATTTCTAGGCTAAGCACTTATAGTTCCTTAGGCAGAAATTGGGGACAGTGTTAATACCAGAAGTGTGAACTGTGCTGTTACAGTAGGGTGCAGGCTGAAAGTTAAGACTGCCAGGAGAAATCTCTCTTATGTTTCCAGCAGATTCTCTGGAGTCTTACCTCTTTATGAAACCCACTTGCATTTATCTTTCATGAGCATCATGAATCAGTAAAACGCTTGAGACTGTTTTTTTCCATCCGGAATGTGATGCCAATTAATCTCCTGCTGTTTGAGCTGGAGTGCTGTGAAAAAAGAAAAAAACAACAACAAAACAAGCAACCCACTGTGAATATGTTGTGTTTCAGAATGTTTTTGTTTTTAGGTGAGGGTGGCTTGCAAAGCCTTCTTGGAAACATGAGCCATAACCAGCTCATGCAGCTGATCGGACCAACGGGCTTAGGAGGACTTGGTAAAATGCTTTAATATCTTTATGCCAAAGTGGTATATACATATATATATTATTCTCCTGCCAGGTTAAATCTTACCTGACAATATTTTCAAGTAGTGCTGTGGATTGGAATAGCCTTGTGAGGGAGCAAGGCCCTGCCTCAAAGAGGAGCCAAGGGGCAAAAACAAGGATGCAGGAAACAAAGTGTGACAGATCCTACCCAGCACTCATCCTGGGGCTTGATCTGCAAGGAGTGGCAGTTCTGCTCCACTCAATCTTCTGCTTTTTTTTTTCCTCCTTTTTTTTCCACTTCTCCTCTTGCTCTTAAATATTCCCTGGAGCAGGGACTGAAAACTGGGGACTTGTCCCTGGTGAATGTCCTGCTCGCCAGGCTGGGGAATTTGTCCCTGATCCAGTGAATACTTGTGTGCAAACTAGAAAGAGTTGCAGGGGCAGGCTGGAGTGTTCCACCCTGCAGCACTCTGTAGGAGTAGGGCTGGGGTTAGGGCTTCACCTCTCAGCTGTGCTGGGCAGGGTCTGATTCCCCACACAGGGGTTTCTGAGGGACAGTGGTGTGTTGGGATCTCTGCCGTGGTCTGGCTGTGCCCCAGGCCCAGCAGACCATGTCCTAGGAGGTCAGAGCCTCAGGGGGCTGTAGGCAGAGGAATGCTTAGCAGGCAGCAGTGACCTAGCTTCTGGGTTTAAGCTCCAAAAGTCGGTTCTGTGATTCTGTCCTGTGGCTTTTTAGGTCTGGTTGTGAATCTCACGTTAGAATTGGAAGATTCTGACTTTTAAGGACATGTTTGATCTTCCTTCTTGAAGCTTCACAGGATTCCTGAGACTGTTTTTCTCCTCTTTTTCTCAACACTTTTTCTCAGCAGCTCTTCTTTCTTTGCTTTTACATCTAGCCATAAGACAGCTTGACATGAAGCTCACTGCAGTAACGCAGAGACAACCATCTGCTTCTCTCTGCAGACGGTGGCTGGGGTGCATCTCTCTGGATCTCTTCCCCCTGTAGCGCCTTGTTCCTTTGCATCTGGTTTGCTTCTCTCTCAGGACTCGGCCTTTTATTGCAGAGCTCCTGGGCAAACCCTCCTAGAGAGGAGCAGAGGGGTCTGTGGTGCAGCCCAGTGAGCTGCACTCTGCCCTTCCTGCTGCCCTGGGAGCTCTGTGCTGAGCCACTGCTGTCAGGGCACCTTCCTGAGCAGGGGGTGCTGGGGAGGGGAGCAGGTGCCCACTGATCCCTCCAGTTGCAGCTTCACTCAGCACACGCTGACAGAACTCTGTGGGCTGTCCTCTGCCTGCAGGTGCTTTCCTAAAGGTGGGTGGTGGGTGCAGGTGCCTGTGTAGGGCCGGGGATCCAACAGTGGTGCAGGAAACCACAGGAGGGGAAGCGTGTGCTCAGTGAGCTGCTGTGGCTCAGGGGAGCTGTAGGGAACAGTCAGTCACTGACAGCTCCAGAAGCTGTCAGGAGTTGGATGTGTGGATGAAGGAGGCTGCTGCTGTTTCTCCTGCACGTGGCCATTGGTGCTGGTTTCCTGCCGTGTCCTGATCACTGCTGTGCTGGGAGCACTTGATGTGCAGGGTTGTCCTTCCTTTGCCGGTGACTTGGCTGCTGCTGCTGCTGCCGTGTCTCTGCGTTAGGTTTGAAGCTGCCAAAAGTGTATGTGGGGAGATGGTGACTCAAAGGCTGCTGAGGGCCTTGGCTTGCCAGTTCAGAGAGAAGTTGGGGTTTTGGGGACTGCAGATGTGAGGAGAGGGCTGTGTTTCGAGGGTCCTGTATCTGTGGCACAAAGCAGAGTCATTTCTCCTGTGTACATGTAGCAATGGAGGAGCCTGCAGCTCTCTGAGGCAGTTGTCTGCTGGGGGTGTGAGAAAGAAATCTAATTTACAGAAAGGGGTGGGGGGGTTGGTCTGGGCTCTTTCACCCCCTCCTCCTCTATTTTTGCAAATAAGACCTTTCAAGTACAAGAGTGACCTCTCTAGAGCAGAGAGGTGCAAAAAAAAAAACCCAAATAAACAGATTTCTAAACCTCTTTTTCTTTTCTGTTTATGGAAGGTGGGCTGGGGGCACTGACAGGGCCCGGGCTGGCCAGTCTGCTTGGAAGTGGGGGACCCCCGACCAGCAGCTCCTCATCAAGGTAGGACCCCTGTCAGCTTTGGAGCCGAGCTGGGCCCTGGGAAGCTGCCACTGCTGGGGGAGGAATCCTGGCCTGCCGAGAGGGAGATACAGTGGGCATGCAGACCAGAAGCTCTCTGTTTCTAAAGGGCTTCAAGCTGATGGAAGTTCAGGCAGCAAAAGTGTGTTTCTGAGGGGGTTAATGGCAGTGCTTGTGTCTGCAGCTCCCGCAGCCAGTCGGCTGCTGTGACACCGTCTTCCACCACCTCATCCACGCGTGTGACACCCGCCCCGGCCGTGCCCGCGGCTGCCGCCACCACCACCAGCCCCAGCCCCGTCCCGAGCTCGGGCAACGGCACCAGCTCTGCCACCAGCCCCACCCAGCCCATCCAGCTGAGTGACCTGCAGAACATTTTAGCCACGATGAACGTGCCGTCTGGAGCAGGAGGACAGCAAGGTAACGGCGCTCTGTCCGGTGGCTGCCAGAGCCAGGGGGGCTCCTTTGGAGCTGTTCTGCTGTCCTGTGCTGTTCCAGATTGGTGTGAAAGGTCTCCATGTGGCCTGGTTCTTTTCTCTTCTCCATTTGAGTGCTGTTCTTGGCTGCTTTGAGTCTCATTCTCACTCCAGAACAGCGAGGGAGAAAGGACATGCTAGCAGCGTGCAGCCTCAGCACTCTGCCTGCATCATCTGGTTGATGTGACAGAAGCTGGGGGTTTGTACATGATCTAACAGCCAACTCTTTGTCTTTTTCTTCCTAGTTGACCTGGCAACTGTTCTGACTCCTGAGATCATGGCTCCCATCCTGGCCAACGCCGAGGTGCAGGAGCGGCTCATGCCGTACCTTCCTTCGGGGGAGTCCCTGCCGCAGACTGCAGAAGAGATTCAGAACACTCTGACATCTCCCCAGTTCCAGCAGGTACCTCCCCGTGCCCTCCTGCCTCTGCTGCCTCAGCTCCTGCCACTGCTCAGAGCAGGAGCTGGGAAGGAAGGACAGGGTGGAGTGAAGCACCAGCTCTTCCCTCCTGCCCCCCACCCAAGGGCAGCACAATGGGGCTGTTTACTTTCTCTCTTGGCATTTGGCTTCACCTTCCTCTTGGCTATAAATGGTCTGTGGCAAAGGACAAGAGTCAGATTTGTTACCCCCTGTCAAAGAGAAGCTGCTCAGCATCTCCTTAAAGGTCATTTCAGGTGACCAAAGGGAGGAGATGCTCCTGCTCACAGCACAGCATCCCTCCTTCCTCTGGAAACAGGGCTGGCTGTGTGTGGGCAGTACAGCTGCTTACACTGAAACTTATTGATGGGCAACATTCAGGGGCTGAGAAGGACGGGTTGTGGTTTAAACTACAGCAGCTCTTGTGCAGCCAAGACCTGGAAACGGGGGATGTTGTTTTTGAGAGTATGTGGATCCAGTTGAGACTGAAGGTGTCTGGTTCTGTGGCTGTGCCTTGTCAGTGGGAGTTACTGGTGGGTGTGTGTGTGTGTTTCGAAGCCGTGGCTGCTCCCAAGCTGCCCAGTAGCCTGACCCCTTCCCTGGGCCCTCCTCCTCCACCAGGGAGCACGATGCAAACGTGTCTTTCTTCTCTGTTTGCCAGGCACTGAGCATGTTCAGTGCTGCCTTGGCCTCGGGCCAGCTGGGCCCGCTGATGAGCCAGTTCGGGTTACCCGCAGAGGCAGTAGATGCAGCCAATAAAGGAGGTGAGTGTCGGTGCTGTGGGGAAGGGGATGAAGGGGGTTTTTTTGGGGAGGGGGTGGGGTTTTTTTTGGCACTGCACACAGCCATGGAGTGGGGAAGCACAGGTTAACTGCTGCCTGGCTGGCAGAGAGCTGCTGAGCAGCCTCAGCCCTTGTGTGATTGATTGATAGAGGTGCAAGAGCCTCCTGTGCTGCCCAGTCAGCTGGGTCAGGGATTCACTGCTGTGGGGGCCTGTGGCACAGGGGAGGGAGGAGCATCCCTTTTCCCTGAGGAGCTTTTAGCACCCTGTCCACAGTGGAGCAGTTCTGGTCTGAGGCTGCCCTGTGCCCAGGAAAAATGCAGCAAAATGCTCAGGGAGATCCAGGTGTGTTCCTTATAGATCAAAGGGCTGCTAAAGGTTTCTTCTCTGCTAGTAGATTTCTTACTGAAGCAACTGTTTGTTCCCCAAGTGCTGAAGCTTAATCTCAAGCAGAGAGAGATGCAGAGGAAACTGACTGCTGTGTTTAACCCCCAGATGTAGAAGCCTTTGCCAAAGCAATGCAGAACAGTGTCAAGTCAGACCAAAAGGAAGGAGACTCTAAGGACAAGAAAGATGAAGAGGAAGATATGAGTTTAGATTAAGTTATTTGCTCTTCCTTACAGATACTCCTAGATACTAACTTAAGCAACTGCAGTAGGATTACTAACTTCATATTATGCTTCTATAAATCTACAAATAAAGGGATTTTCTTTATCTGCCATGCTGCTTCCTCAGTCTGTTTGACGTGCCTACTCACAACAGGACCTGTTCAGTTCTCAGTGAGCTTCCTGCTGGTCAGTTGTGATGCTTTTGACTTCAGGCTCCACTAATTCTCCCGCTCTCCTCTTGACAAAAGGGTTGAGCCCTGTGCTTTGGGTCAGGAGCAGCTCCAGTGCCTGTTGCTGACTGCTGTTCTCATTTGGGCCCTCAGCTTGTGCTCTGCAGGGCTGCAGCTCACCTGTGGGACTGCTGCCAGGCAAGTCCTGCCCCAGGGAGCTGCTGGTGACAAACACTGAGCTCCCTTCTCTGCCTGAGCCTCAGGGGCTGATTATTCCTCTTCCAGCTCTACCTCAGCCCAGGTGCTGCTCTTCACCACTGAAGTGTAACACAAAACTTTATTCAACCCCCAAAGCACGTACCAGTGATTTACAAAGACCATCTTTAATACTACAACTTAAAACCAGCTCATAATTACAGTTGTTGAAGATAGACATGTTAAAAACCCACTTTACAATATTTACCCCCTCATAAAAAAAAAACAAAACCCACAATGTAATGATATAAGTTACAAGTCCATTTCAGAAGCAAGACTTTGTCCCCACGTGGCTAGATAAGGCAGACACACACACACACACACACACAGAGCTGATGTGTAAGTGCACGAGTGAACTGGGTGTCTGGGGAGAAAGAGGATGGTTTTTTTTTTTTCAAGTGAAAACTGCACTACAGCGGCGTGAGGGTGAGAGAAGCAGCAGCTGGAGCTGCCTCACGCCAGCCAGACCCCGAGGTAACCTTGATTTCTTCCCTTTCAAGCAACAGCCTCTTGCTTCACACCACAGGACTTTGTCAGTGGCTCTGCCTGTGCTGAGCTGGGGGTGCAGAGAGTCAGGGCCCTTCCTGCTGTCCCTCAGCACTCCCTGCAGCCCGTTTGGTTCCTATTTGTTTTGATTCTTATAAATTAATCGGAGAAGCAGATGCTAATTCTGAGAACAGAACTTTGTCTGAGGTTTCCCCCCACCCCATGCAGCGCTCCCAGCATGGCTTTGGCAGCCCTTTTGGAGGGGGAGGTTTCAACGTCTCTTTGCTCATGGAAACACCAGAGTGATGGAATTAATCCAGTTTGTCCTAATTGCATTCGTTATAAACCAGAACCTGCCTCCAGCCTGGGGCAGGAGACAGCCTGTGCCTGTTATTAATAGCCTCGAGTGTTCTGTGAACTAAATCTATGTGCGCTGTGAGTGTGGGGTAAAGGGATGAGGACTGAGGGTGCACTGCAGGGCTGCTGCCTCAGCCCCTGCTCAGGATGAGGCCACTGCTGGTGCGGGACCCCGGGGGAAGGGCTCAGCCCCGGCTCAGCGTTTTGGTTAAGAGTTGTGACAGATGTACCCCCGCAGTGCCCCTTCTCCCACCGTCCTCCCCTGCCCTCCTGCCCCTGTGTGCCCGCAGGGGCCGGGAGCCTCCGGCAGCGCTGGAGCTGCGGCTCCTCACGGCACGGGGCAGCCCCTGAGCCCAACCCAGCCCCGCACGGCCCCGCTGCCGGGCAAGGCCACGGGGCTCCGGTTCAGCACCAGGTTCCTGATGCAGCCCACGAAGGGAGGGAGGGGAGGGAGCGCTGCTGCTGCTGCTGCTGCTGCTGCGCTCGGCCCATCGCTGTCTGCAGAAGGAACAAAGGAGAAGGAGCATTAGCCTGGCTGCTCCCAGGGCAGCAGGGGCTGCCGTGCCTCTGTCTCGCCCCTGGGACAGGAGCTCTCAGGGCTGGGGGGTGTTTCGGGCTGGAGGGTGTCTCCCAGCTCACCTGGCAGCCCTCCCACGTGGAAGGTGGCACTGGTGCTGGGTGCAGGAGGCTGGCTGGGCCCCACGCTGTAGCTGCCTTCTGTGTCCACATCAACCTGGATTATGTTTTTCCTTTTGGTAACTGTAAAAGAAACCAAGAGCCAGCGCTGCTGCCTTATCCAGAGAGCAAAGCTACTGCCAGGGGTGCAGGACCTGGCCTGGCTCTGGGGACATGCCCAGAATCTGGACAACATCCCCCAGAGCCTGTCCTTTGGCCTCATTAGCCACCCACCACACACCTTGTCCCTCCTGCCACCCCACCTGACAGCACTAATGGCATCAGGCAGGGGTCTTGCTAATTAGCAAATGACTTAATAGCAGCTGCAATCTCCACGTTCAGCGCATGCAGGTGGGAGCTGGGGTTTAAATACCCGAGAAGGGCCCTGGCTTCTCCCCAGAAGCTGTGGGCTGAGCAGCAGGAGGGGAGCAGTGTCCCCAAGGCCTGTGCTGTCACCTCACCTGCCACAGTGTGCCACTGCCCGTCACAGAGAGAGGGGCACGTCACCGACGCCGAGAACTCCTCAGCCCCAGCATTGGCTCTCACAGTGACCTGGGGAGGGAGACAAACCCATCAGAGCCCGCTGGGCTGGGCTGGGCAGGGCAGGAGGTGGCCACTGCCTCTCAACACCTGTGAGGAAGCTCCTGGCCCGTTACCTTCGTCTCCTCCATGTACAGCAGGAGCTGGTGGTTTCTCTTGGTGCCAATGTAGAAGATGAGGCCAGAGGCACTGCGGGGACGGATCTCCAGCGTCACCTCCAAGTCCTGCTCGGTTCTCACTGCATCAGCTGGAAGAGAAACGCTGCTGGTGAGGAGAGGGACAAGAGGCTTCCCAGGAGATGTGCCTCCCCCATCCCAGGGCTGTGGGAGCAGCCTGGGCTGCTGCATGGTACCGAGGGCGATAGATCCCCCCTCCGAGGTGAAGAAGACGCCGCTCTCCAGCGCTCCCTCGTAGCACGGCGTCACCCCCATGGCACGGGATGGCTGGCCCAGGGGCCTCCCGTCCAGCTGCAGGTTCCTCAGGCAGCCATTGAAGCTGGAGATTGATGCCACCTGCAGAGAGAGGCCACAGGAGTGAGCACAGAGGGGCCAAGGCCTGGCAGGCACGGGGTGATGCCACGGGACAACTGGCAAGAGACACAGCGATGGCCACAGGGCCACCAAACCCTCACCGGTATGTGGGCCTTGGCTCTCCCAGCTGGGACCCCTCCCACGAACAAGGGGCTCCGGGCCACGAAGGGCCTCGAGTTGGCCACTGCAGCTTCCTGGGCTCGCAGCCCATCAACGACCAGCTGAGCTCGGCTCTGGTCTCTGCTGAAGAAGACCTGCAAGGACCAAAGGTCAGTGCCAGGGGCTTCCTGGGTGGGGAGGAGTGCCAGGGCTGTGCCCATGGAAGGCAGCTCTCCGCTCAGAGGCTCAGCCAGCCCCAGCTGGGGCTTTGCTGGCTCCTCTGCTCCCGTGGGACTGCGGTGCCCCGAGTGCAATGAGGAGCTGCTGCCCAGAGCAGGGCTGCACCCAGCCCAGCCCTGCCAGGCACCGAGCCCCAGCCCCGCTCACCGTGTGCCAGCGCCGGTCGCGGTACTTGTCCTGGCTGCGGATGCGCAGCCGGCGCCTGCCAGTGCCCAGCAGGAACACGAAGCGCCCGCCGGACACGAAGAGGGCCAGGAAAGTGCCCTGCTCACCAGCCACATAGCACAGCAACCCGCTGGAGGAGTTCAGCTTCACCTCCAGCGAGAAATGGAACCTGCAGGGATGGAGAGAGGAGCATGTGGCTCTCCAGCACCGCATGGCACACACAGTCCCTGGGGCTGAGCTCGTGTGGGGTGGGCAGGGGGTGAGCCTCACCTCTGCCCTAAGGCTGGGATCCCCTCGAACTCCCAGCGGCTGCCTGGGGTCCCCCCAAAGCGAAAGGTGCCCCTGGGTGCCCGGGGCTGCGGCTGCAGCTGGCACAGCCCAGCCTGGTCATGTCGACGGTCCTTGGAGGGGGGTTTACCCGGCACCTACACAAGATGCAGCAGGGAAGGGAGTCAGGGACCACCCCTGGGGATGCCGTGAGGCAGAGGTGCTCCGTGAGGAGGCAACAACAGCACCCGAGGCCAGGGAGCTGGCTGGGGGTTTGAGCAGCAGCGGGTACCTTGGGTTTCCGCCTGTCCTTCTTCGGGGTGACTCTGAGCTGCTGTGGCTGCTGCTCACCCCAGGGACAGCTCATGGTGACGTTGATGCTCTCCACGTTCTGCTGCAGGTCCACCACCATCTGTGGCTCTGACACCCTACATGCAGGGAGGTGAGATCCGTGTCACAGGGCCAGCGGAGCAGGGGAAGGGGCAGAGCCCTGCTCTCCAATCATGGCACGGAGTGCTCACCTCTTGATGAAGACATTCCCGATGCAGCCGCTGATGTTGCCGAGGGCTCCAGGCCCTGGGGAACCCCCCAGCTGGAAGAGCTGCTGCCCGTCCTGCCGTTGGCCAGGCCCAGCACCTGCCCCTGAGCCCTGCAGCTCGTCATCCACATACAACCGGACCCTGAAGGGAGGAGCAGCGTGGGCTGAGCAGCTCCCTGTGGCCACTGGTCCCCTGTGGCCACCGGTCCCCCCACACTTACCCACGGGCATCACTGTAGAAGGCCACATAATGGGGTCTGTTATCTGCATAGGCGTTTTCCGTGGTCACTTTGGTTTCCAGCAGGTCCAAGGCCAGTTGGCCCCTCTGCAGCGACACCCGGCACGTCCCCTCCTGCACAAAGCATCGCCCCGGTGCTGCTCAGCACCACAAGGAAAGGCCTGTTTCCCCACTGCCCTCCAGGACCTTGGGGTGCAGATTTACCCCCTGGTCCTACAGAAGTCTCCCCCCTCCCTTTTCCCCAGGGGCAGCAGCCCTGTGCTCACCGGGGAGCTGTGGTGGTAGAGCAGCCCCTCGCGCTGCCCCGTCCGGAAGCTGAAGCCGCTGTAGAAGTCCCAGAGCCCCGGCACGTCCTTCAGGGCCAAGGTCAGGTACCCGTGGCCATGGGCACTGACTGAACGAGCCACCTGGGAGGGAGCACATGGAGGCAAGGTGAGAGCCTGGCCCTGCTCTGGGAGAGGGAACAAGGTGCTCAGGTCCTCATTGGGCTTGGTCACCTCGCTGAGCCTCCCTCCCACCCTCTGCACCGAGGGCTTGGGGGATTTCATGCCTGTGGAGGAGGGGAGGCCTGTGCCCCCTGTCCCTGCCAGGCTGCCAGGGCTCTGTGCTCACCAGCAGGTCAGAGGTGCAGCCGTAGCTCACGCCCACGGTGCTCATGCGCTTCAGGTCCACGTACTTGCCCAGAGCCTTCAGGCCCTTCATGCAGCCACGGATGGGCCCACCCGTGGGGAAGAGGGCTCTCAAGCTGCAGGAGAAGCAAGAAGTGTGAGGAGGACAGTTCCAGCAGGGTCCAGCCCTGGGTAGGGTGTGGCTCTGCAGTCCTTCAGAATGCCTGGGAAGTCCCTGTGATGGCCACGGCTGTGTCCAGTGCCTCAAGCACCAGGCCCCCCCAACCACCCAGCACGGCAAAAGAGAGGTTGGTGGTACCCACCAGCACCTCATCCCTCACCAGGGATGGAGATATCCCAACCTTAAAAGCTCACAGTGATGAGTGGGAAGAGGAAATCCCCCCACCCAGAGTTCCAACAGCCCCGCGTGGGGCTGAGAAAGAGCCAGAGGCATCTCCAGGGCCACTGAGCGGGGAGGACGTGGCCTGTCCCAGCCCAGAGCAGGCTGCACCCACCTGGGGGGCAGCATGGATGGGGGTACACCACCCAAGTAGTAGGAGACTGCATTCTCCAGGGAGTTCTCCTGCTCCACCATGAAGATGGTGAGGCGCTCCAGCCGCACCAGGATCCGCTTCTTGTTGTTCATTTTGAGGAGGAAAATCTGGATCTGGAGACAGAAGAGAAAAATGATCCACCAGCCCCAGGGCAATGTGGGCTATCACAGAGAGCAGCATGAGCTGATGTCTGGTTCATGGCTCTAGTCAAGGAAACTTCTTGCAGCATTCCCTCCCCAACCTCAGGTGTCTCCCCACCCTCTGGCTGAGCCTCTTCTTACCGCTTTGTTTGTGGTGCTGCTGATGGTGAGGGAGGAGGAGTTGCTGCTGGGTTTTGCCACCTCCAGGCCAGTGCTGAAGTCATAGTAAAGAACCAGCTTCCCATCCCGGATGGCCAGACACAGGAACTGACCCTGGGGAGGCAGGAGGGATGCTCAGCCCCACAGCCCTGTGCCCTTCACACAGTCCTGGCACTCAGCCCCTCCCTGCCCTTCAGCCCCTCCGGGTGCAGGTCCCATTGCCAGCCCCCTGTGAGCTGCTGTCAAAGTTATTGGGGATTCATCTGCCAGCTGTAGCCCTATGCTGGGCAAGGAGAAAGCACTACAGGCTGGAAATGCTCCTTGCAGTGCTGCCTGCCCCAGCGAGGCCTGGCCTGGCTCAGAGGGTCTGTGCGTGGGTGCTCTTCAAGTTCAGAGAGGTCCCTCCAGCACAAGTGACTGCTGGGAGGTCTGGGTCTTCTTGGAGCATTTACCAATAGTGCCTAAATCCTTCTCAGAGCAGCCCTGCCATCTCCAAAGCCCTATTTTCCCTGCTGTCCTGCACTGGGAGTGCCTGCAAGTGTGGTGGGACTGTCCCAGCCCAGCAGCTGAGGGGTGAAGGCTCCCCAGCACTTACCTGGTTCTCCAGGAAGAAGATGATGCCATTGTAAGAGACCACCCGGATCTCCTGCTCAAAGCGCTTGGTTGTGCCAAACTGGCTCTCAAACTTGATCTCTGCATAACCAGTGCCATCAAAGTAGGAGCCATCAGTCAACCAGGGGTCTCCCGTGGACTTGGACCTGAGTCACAGGACAAGAGGCCCAAAGCATCACTGCAAAGCCAATGGCCGTGGTCTCGGGCGGCCAAGGGTCAGGGTCAGTGCCACGGCCCAGAGCTGCCCCCAGCCTGGGCACAGTGCCCTACCTTGCACAGGGCTTCTCAGCAGTGGTGTCCAGATGGAAGGTGTGCTGGAAGTTGTACAGACTCACCACCTCCTCGTTCAGGGTGTCCAGCTCCAGGCACCCGCGGTAGTTGGGGTAGCGCAGCGTGGGAGGGGGCTGGGGATGGAACCAGGCAGTTAGAGCAGGTCTCATGCTGGTTGTCCCACAAAATCAGGGGTTATCCCCTCCACGCAGCCCCAGAGGTACTGCTGATCCCGCCCAGGAAGGTGAGGCTGCCCCCCTGCTGCCCATCTCACCGTGAAGCTGGAGGGGTAGCCACCCACGTAGAAGACCACGTTATGTGAGTCGAGGTTGAGCAGCCCCTGCTCCCCCCTGGCCACGCTGTCTCCTTTGGTCTCGTGCACCGTCTGCCTCTCCACGATCACCGACATGTGCCCGTACTGCAGGATCCTGCAGCAGGGAGGGATGGGCAAGACAAGGAGTAAATCTGGGCCTCCCCACACAGCTCTACCACAAAGGGGTGCAGGTCCCACTGGGCAGCCCCCCAGCAGCAGCACGAGAGGAGTCAGCATTCCTGTTATCAGCACTGCCACAAGCCTGACTGGGCCTTCCATAATGAGCTTCATCTTTCCTTCTCTTGCAGATATCCCCAGACCCCTCCATCACCTGGTAAGACACCACCTCCCTGATGGCTTTTCTGAGGGATCTGAGCATTGATCATTTAGGGGTGACTGGATTCCACAGCAAGTCTGGGTCCTGTCTGGGCTTGGGCACAGCACTACCCACACCCGCTGCAGGGACAGTCATCTGCTGAACCTCCCCGGGACGTGTTCCATCAGTCTTCCCCTACCTGTTGATGCTGATGGTGGCAAACTGCTCTCCAATATCTTCATCAACAGTTAGGGAGGCTGGCTCCTCGTTGCCCAGTTTGTAGACCCACTGCACTTTGTGGTCCTTGAGCACGATGCCCAGATAGTCTCCAGTGGCCTGACCGCAGGGAGAGACAGAGCCACGCGCTGGCAATTGGGGCAGGATGGGCACCAAGCCCTGTGCTCCCCCTGCCCCTAGCCAGGCTGCCGTGCAGCCAGAGCCTGTCCCTGCTCCCCACAGCCACTCAGGGAGCAGAGGACCTGTCCTCCAGGTCTGCTACCCCCTCGATGCCACAAAATGGGTCCTGTCTCACCTCCCGGCTGCCCAGGTACAGCACGAAGCGCCCGTCCTCCGGCCCCTCCTGCCGCCGCTGACGGCTCCTGGGCTCGGGGTTCTGGATGTAGAACTTGAGGGCTGTGTAGGCTGCCAGATCCTGCAGGTTGCTGGGCAGCCGTACCTGCACGCCCGAGCTGCCGTTGAACTTCATGGGCACTTTCACCTGGAGAGAGAGAAATCCAAACCCAGCGGCACTTAGGCCACTGCTGCTGCTGCCTGTTGCATCGCCACCAGCTGCACCATAGCAAAGCACCTTCTGGAGTCTTCCAGTGAGAAAGGGACCCTGCCTGGTGACCCCTGAGCCCTCCCCTTTGCACTGTGCCTCAGCTAAGCCCTCCTCCTCCTGAGCCCACCTTGCTGGCAGCATTCCTGGCCTGGGTGATGAGCTGGCGGATCCGCACGATGTTCTCAGACACGGTGGCATTTTTGTTCCTCCTGTTCTCCAGGCTGCTCAGCTTCCCCAGCAGCAGTGGGATGGTGCTTTCCAGGCTGGACACTAGGGTTGGAGAAGAGCCAGGGGTTTGATGGTTAGTGAGGAAGGGAGACATGAAGCTCGGGCAGTTTTGGGACATGCAGGTCAGAGCAGTAGCAGCTGGGAGCAGAGTCCCAGAGTGATCCCCTAAATCCAGCAGCCTTGACTAGGGAGTGGTGGAAGTGCTCTGGTGCAGGCAATCTCCTGCAGTGGAGGTACAGTTGATACAGACACTGAGAGGAGAGGAGAGGAAAAGAATAAAGGGCTAGGACTTAAAGCACCCAGTGTTGGCTGCTGCCTCCCTCTACTCTTGACCTGGAACTGCAAAGAAGAGCTTCCAGAAGCACAGAGCTGTCTGGGACATGCATCCCTGCACTGCCACAGCCCAGACTCGACTCAGTGGGCTCAGCACTCACCAGATTTCCTGGCATCCTGCACTGCCTGGTTGAGGTCTTCATTTCGAAGGCCTCCATACTGGTCCTTCCACTCATCCAGACTCTTCCTCATGCTGCTCAGAGTGTCCTCCACCCTCGCAGCAGTTTCATTGGCCTCGGCAGCTGCTGCCTTGGCGTTCTGGATCGCCTCCTTCGTGTCCTCTGGAAAGAAAGGAGAAAAATCTCTGGGATGGCCAGGAGCAGAGAGGAAGCACCCTTAGGTCACAGCCTGCGAGCAGAGAGAACCAATCTAGCTACCCCAGGACAAACCTTGGTCCCTGCCCAGCATGTCCTGCACAGACTGGAGCTGGGTCAGGAGCTGCTCCTTCCTCAGGCGGAGGTCAGCCAGCTTGTCCCTTGCTGTCTGCAGAGCGCCTTTAATAGCTGCAATTAAAGGAATGCACATGGTGTGTGCTGGATCTCAGTCCAGCTCGAAGGACATCACACGCTGCAAGGAGCCTCTCTCACCCCCATTGAGTTTTCTCTGCTCTCTCCTCACAGCCTCCTCCAGGTTGCTGCTGTTCCTCTTCAGCTCTTTAGAGATGGCCCTGAGATTTTCTGATATTACACTCTGTAACATAAACACATACTGCCTGGGATTCTGAAGAGAAACTCAAGTCTCTGGCTCTGACTGCACACAAAAATGCTCGTTCAGACAAGTGCAGTTGGTTATGCTGCTGGAGCATAATGGGGAGACCCAAACCTACAGAGTCCAGCCCTGGCTGTGGCAGAGGCTCCACTCTCTGAGACAGAACAAAGTGCTCAAGGGACAGAGGGAAGGGGCAGCAGGTCCCTATGTGTGGGTGTAAAAAGCTGCAGGACTGTTGAGGGACTCTGGTTTTTGCTTGTCTTCACAGGGCTCCCCACAGTACGTACCATCAGAGCCTCACTGGCTGCCTCATCAGCATCGTGGGCAGCCCGCTCGGCTTTCCTCACAGCCTCAATGATGCTGGCGTAGGCGTTGGAGGCATTCACTGCCCGCTGGATAAAGCCATCCTGGTTTGTGCCCTGGATAATGCTGCGGTGGAAAATAAAGCCTCTGAGTCCACAGAGATGGTTCAGATTGGGCTCTTGCCCGTGTCCCCACAGAAAAACCCCTTTGGGCTCCTCATCACGACGTCTGCTCCAGTATAAAGCTTTGGGGATGGCACCCTGCTGCTCTCCGGCCACGGTATGTGGCTGGTTTCCCATCCTCAGCTCTGAGAGGAGCTGCCCTGGCTAGTGGCAGGACCAGAGCCTCACCTGGACAGGTTCCTTGCGAGCTCATCGAGGAGCCGGGCGTGCTCCTCTGCCTGCTCCACGATGGGGATCTTGCTGCTCGCGGGGGAGAACTTCTTGACCCGTTCAGTCAGGGGCAGCTTTGCCCCATCCAGCAGAGCTGCCAGCTTCTCATAGGCCTGCAAGGACACACAACACTCCTGAGGCTGAGGTGCTGAGGGACATGGTTTAGTGGTGGGCTTGGCACTGTTGGTCAGTCTCAAAGGTCTTTTCCAACAAAACAATTCTATGATTCTATGAGAGCTGTCACCAGCCCCTTGGGCTCTGCTCATGCCAAAGAACTTCCATCACTCACCTCCTTTGCCCTTTCCATCTTCTGTAGGAAGTCAGAGACTTGGGCCAGGGAGTCCTTGGCCATCCTCAAGGTCTCCTGCACCAGCACATGCTGCTTTTGGAGTTCATGGCTCTTTTGCTAGACACATAGGTGCAGGGTTAGGTACCTGTGAGGCTGGGGCAGGTCCCCCCCTTACTGCACAGCAGTATAAAACCCCGTGCTGAAGGTCTACCTGGCTCTCCTCCAGGTTGTTTCGGTTCAGGCTGTTGAGATCCTCTGTCTGCCTCGTTTTGTTCACGGCCTCGTTGAGGGCATCACGCAGGTCCATCAGGCGGGAGCTGTGCTGTTCCAGCTGGTCCCGCACGCTGCCCACCACGTCCTGGTTGGACTGCCAGAGGCTGTGCAGCTCGCTCTTCACCCGATGCAGCACTGAGGAGTGAGGAGCTGGTGAGAACTGTGCAGGCTTGGCTGCAGAAGAGCCTGGTTCTGGTCTCACTGGGCAGGTATCAAGGTCAGAAACGACCACCCCTCCCTCCCTCCCTCTTTCAGCCTACATTGCACAGGATCTTGTCCAAGATTGCTGGACTGTCAGAGGGGACTCTGAAACCAGTGTAAAACTGATTGAGGGTGCCTGTTTATTAACAGCACACTCCCAACATGCCCATGATGTCCATGTGAGCTCTAAGCTACCAGACCATCAGGAAGAGCCAGACCTGGGAGGATCTGCGCAGCCCTGTCCCATCACCAAGATGGACTCACACTTCTGAGCCTCCTCGTGCTCGTGCCTTGCCAGCTCTTCCTGGCTGCCCAGACTCCTCGCCTTCATCTCCCTCAGCATTCTTTCCACCTCAGCCATCTTCTGCCGGAACTCCTCGCTGGAGGTGGTGCTGGTGTTGGCTGCCCCAAATCTGGCCATCTGCCGCACCAAGTCTGCAGAGAAATCCCCATCCTCTGTCAGCATTGACCAACCCAAGCCCTTCCTAATTCCTCAAGATCCTTCTCCTCTCACATCACCCACAGCCAGCTGCCTGGCAGTGCTCAGGCACTCAAATCTCTTGAGATCACTCAGAGGCATTGCCCCACGTCCTTGGCCATGACCATGACACATGCTACACCCCAAGCATCATTCTGTGGCTTTACCCCCTCTCTTAGATCCAATCATTCCCTGTTTTACTGGATCTTTCTCAAAGCTATATTGCTGCTTGCTCCAGTTTTATGCCTTTCAGTAACACTTATGCAAATTTAATGTGTTTTTTTTCCCAAGATTGTGCTTAGCCAAACAGCTGGGACTCACAGCAAGCCTGGCCACAAAAACAAGCCAGAATTCTGAAGGGATCTTCACTTCATTTGTATTTTCTGTAGCTCTTTCTAAGTGAAGCTGTTTGAAAGCAAGAGCGTGGCATTCCCAGCAGGAAAAGTGCCCACAGAGACCCTTCTTTACCTACCTGCAATGCCCTTCTGAATGCTTTGGATATTTAGCAGGAGCTGCTCCCCCCTCTGGTGAGTGTCTCTGCTCTGCTGGTCCACACGGTCTGCTTCTCTGTGAGTCATTGTCATCTACAACAAAAACCCACTGGCTTATAGTATAAGCATGAAAGTATGTTTTATGAATCCATCAGCAGGAAAAATGCTCCCAAAAGGCACAAGAGGCTTGGGAATCTGAGGCCTCCAAGGACTATGACAATGAAAAAGATCATCTCATTTGCTGATAGGGCCCAGAAGCATGGACAGATCCAGATGTTGGTGTTCCTTCCTCATAATCTTCTATAAATGACATATTTTTTTACTTGATTTTTTACTGGTGCAAGTTGGAGTCACCTCAAGAGCACGTAATAAGAAACAACCACTAAAATCACAAGGTGCTTAATAACCCTCCAAGGGAGGAAAGCAGGTAACCTAGCTGGAAGGAAAGCAGGTAATCCAGCCTGGGAATCTAAGCCTGATGTGCAAGCCTTAGTGCTGGCTGGGCAAGAGAGGCACTCTGACTCAACTAGGCTCCTCACAGCTCATTTGAGGTAAAAGTGAGGACTTAGATGGAGAAATACCCTACTTTGTGCTGCAGAGCGTTCAGGTCCTGTGTGAGATCCACATTCTCATCCTCCAGCTCGTCAGCCCTTTGCCTGACCTTGTTCTTGGCTCTCTGGTACTCACGGAGCTGATTCTGGAACAAAGCAGAGGGATGCTGTGAGGCTGAACGCCAGGAAAGGCGGCCAGAGAGTGAGAGTAAACCTGTCCCATACAGCGACAGCGGCCATGGTGCTGTTGAGGCCGTGAAGGCGAGCCCAGGCGATGGAGCTGGCGTTGAGGGTGCTCAGCTGGCTGCGGATGGAGGGGAAGGATGACTCGATGCTCTGCAGATCCTCCAGCAGCAGCAGGACGCAGCTGTCGCACACTGCAGGGGAATGGAGAGGTCAGTGCCGGGTCCTGTCCTGGGAAGGTCCCCTCACCTCCCACCCGGGACTGTCACACACAGACCTTCACACCTCACGCTGTCCGGGCTGTTGGCCACCAGGATCTCGTTGTGGTTGGTGCAGACGTTGCACTGCTTGCCCGTCAGCCCGTTGGAGCAGGTGCACTCCCCGGTGCGGGGGTCGCAGGAGCCCCCTCTGCACTCACACTCTGCCGAGGTTAACAACAGGGAAAGGCCCGTGGCATCACTTTGGGCTGTTGCCACCCCAGAGAGAAGGGCAGCAGTGGTTCTATTCCAACTGTGCAATTGCATCTCTGGTTATCTACATGCCGCTGCTGCGGGTTTCCCTGTGCCATGTAGCCATGCAGAATTGTTCTGGCTGGAAAAGACCTTTATGATGATTGAGTCCCAGCCCTCCCCTCACCCCACCAAGCCTACCACTAACCCCTGGCCCTCAGCACCTCGGCTCCACGGCTTTGGGATCCCCCCAGGGCTGAGGATTCCCCCACCTCCCTGGGCAGCCTGGCACAGGGGCTGACAACCCTCTCAGGGACAAAGTTCTGCTTCAGCTCCATTCTCAACCTCCCCTGTGGCAACCTGACATCATTGATGACTTCAACATGCCCAAGGCCTCAGAGAGCAGTCAGTTGTATCCCACCTTTAACCACGTGCCAAGCCCCCATGCCACCCACTGTCTTGCCCTGTTCCCCCACAGGCAGCCCTGGCTGCAGGACTCACTTGTGCAGCCGCTCTGGCTGAAGCCCCAGTAGCCTGGGGCACACTGCTGGCAGCGGGAGCCGCTGACGCCGGGCCGGCACCTGCACTGCCCCGTCTGCTTGTGGCAGCTGCTCCCCACGGCGCCCACGGCACAGTCGCAGCTCCGGCAGCCCGAGCATCCCTCGAAGCCATAGTATCCCTCCTGGGGAAAAGCAGGACACGGGTGTCCTGTTCAGCAAAGGAGCCTGTATGCTTCCCCCCAGGGCAGGTAGAGGTGATAGGGGAACCCAGCATTGCTATCTAGGAGTGCTCTGAGCACCACAAAACTCCTATCCCACAATGGTGGGGGTTGGAAGTGCCAGCCAGAGCTCATCCAGCCCAAGCCCCTGCTAAAGCAGGTTCCCCTCCATCAGGGAGCACAGGAACGTGGCCAGGTGGATTTGGAAACCTCCCGAGAAGGAGCCTCCACACCCTCCCTGGGCAGCCTGGGCCAGAGCTCCATCATCTCAACAGGAACGTGTTCAAGGGGAACTCCCTGTGTTCCAGTTTGTGCTTGTTGCCCCATTGTCCTGTCACTGGACACTCTGGCCTGCTAGAGCCTTTACCTATCAACATGGCAAAGACATGGAGCTGAAATAAGAGCCCAGACACACCACACCACCGCCCTGCAAACTTCCCCTTGCCCTGCAATGCCCACACCAGATACATGCAGGGAAATGGGATTTACTGCAGTTTCCCAAGGACACCCCGTCAGTGCCCCAGCTGCAGCTGACCACTGCCTCCATCTGGTGCCACAGCTTTCACAGCCTATTGCCACCCATCACCAATCCACCCAGCACCGCCCAGCTCCAGCCCTGCTCTGCTCCCGGGCTGGGGAGGGCACACCAGAGCTGCTCCTGCCCCAGGCCCGGGCCAGCCCCCTCCCCAGCAGCCCTCACCTCGCAGCGGTCGCAGTGCTGGCCCGTCACCCCTGCCTTGCAGAAGCACTGGCCAGTTTGTGGGTGGCACGACTCAGTCCCACAGGGTGAACAGTTACATTCTGCCAGGGAAAAATGCACCCAGTTAGACACTGAAGAGGCTACTCAGCCACTCACAAACTTTATTCCCAAGAGTGAATCCTATTTCCCTCCTGTCTATGCCAGTCAGAGCCTCTCTCCCCTTTGATTTGCTCCTGCTGACAGGAGCTTATTCCCATGACACTCATCCAGGGCAGACTCTCTTTTGTGAGCTGCAATGTGGCTGCAGCTCCTCAGAGGGAGATGAGTAGTGCTGGGAGTGGGCTGTGCAGACCCACACACTCAAGGGAGCATCAGAGCTGCAAAGAGCTGCTTGGGGCAGGACTGTTGCAGCCTGAGTGCAGCTTGGCAGCTCTCACTCAGGAGTGCATTGGAGGTTATGGAGTTGTGATGCTAGAGGGCTGGTTTCTGGAGTTGTTTTCCTTATTATTGCCTTTAGAAATGCCTGCAATGTGTGCAACTAAGCATGTGACTCAGTGGAGCCTGGTTAAAGCAATGAACACATCAACAGAGCCACAGAATGCTTCTGGTTAGAAAAGACCTTTATGATGATTGAGTCCAAGCCCACCACCCCTCACAGTGCCAAGCCCATGGCCCTCAGCACCTCAGCTCCACAGCTTTGCAATATCTCCAGGGCTGAGGACTCCCCACCTCCCTGGGCAGCCTGGCACAGGGGCTGACAACCTTCTCAGGGAAAGTTCTTCCTCATCTCCAATCTAAACCTCCCCTGGGGCAACTTGAGCCCATTTCTTCTTGTCCTACCATTTGCTACTTGGGAGCAGAGACCGATCCCCACCTCACTCCAACCTTCTGTCAGGGAGTGTCAGAGAGTGCTCATGTCTCTCCTCAGCCTCCTCTTCTCCAGGCTCAACACCCCCATTCCCTCAGCCTTGTGCTCCACAGACACCCCCAGCCAGCCCCACTCACGTGTGCAGTTCTTGGCTGCCAGGGCATCGCCGTAGTAGCCGTGGGCGCAGCGCTCGCAGCGCGTGCCGGCTGTGTGCCGCATGCAGCCCGTGCAGGCACCCGTCAGCGGGTCGCAGCTGCTGAACAGCATGTTGGGGTCTGTGTTCCCGCTGCAGTCGCAGGGCTGGCACGAGCTGCCAATCACTAAGGGATTGCCATAATATCCTGGGGCACACCTGGAGAAACAGAACAAGTTAAAGCAGCCGGGGCATCGGGGGCATCCCCCCAGCTCCTGCCTGCACACTGCTGGAGCCAGCACCAACACCTCTAACTGCTGCAGCCCTCAGGGATCTCAAAGCACTTTGTGTTTTCTCACAATACCCCAGAAAGGTGCCAGTTAAGGCAAAGCACAGAGTAATACACCCAGGAAACACAGCGTTTCAGCAGTGGAGACAACAGGGTATTCACAAGCTGGAAAGGATGGAAAGAAACACTGCCAGAACACAGCACAGTGAGGCCAGAGCCAACCATTTTCTCTGCAGTCTTTACTAGGACAATTTGTGCCACAGCAGTGGCTGTATGGGACTAGTGTGTGTGAGGCCCTCAGAGATGGGTGCCAGCACCCTTACCGCTCGCAGCTGGGTCCCGCGTAGCCAGGCTTGCAGAGGCACTGCATGTTGGAGCCCTTATGGACACAACCCACGGCAAAGCTGAAACGATAAGGGGTACATAGGAAGGTGCAGTTACCCCTGACTTGGTGCCAGGAGACCTGATCCCTCATTTGTGGGTTGCTGGGGCCTCGGGTCAGAGGCCATGGATATGGTTTGGGGCACTGGGATATGTGCCAGTGCCCCAGTGCAGCACAGAGAGGTTCCCAGTGGTGAAACAGTCCCAGCCACAGGTGCTTACTTGTTGGAGGCAACTGAAAGAGGGCACGGGCACCCAACACACTGCATGGGTTCTTCAGCAGAGCGGTTGCCCACATAGCCATCCTTGCATCGCTCACAGTGGTCTCCTTCTGTGTTATGCTGGCAGTTCTGCAGAGAAAAGACAGGCTGCAGGCTCAGCACTGATAGCAAGAGATGGCTTGCACAAAGAATTCCTCACTAGATATCTGGATGCTTCAGTCTTTCCTCTTGCCCAGAACTGTCTTGCACCCTCAGCTGACCCTGAGTGGGAGCACCCCTGAGATGGCACATGTAGCTAATGCTCTAATTCAGACAAAGTCCTGCTAGGTCCATTACTATGTGAAGAGCTTTTTAATCACATGCCACAGATTTTTAAACTCCCAGATGTCACGCTGCTACATAGTTTACTCACCACACATATCCCAGAGCCTGGCAGGCACTGATCTGAGTGGCCATTGCAGTGACACGGAATGCATTTTCCCAGAAAGAGCCCCTTGGTGTCCCTGTAGTAACCTGGAGCACATTCCTGAGGAGAGAGAAAAAGGCAGAGGTCTGAAAAACAGCCTGATACATTCAGGCAAAGCAAAGAAACTAATTTAATTTCCATGACAGTGCTCCCACAGGGCTATGCTGATGGAGAAGAGATTAAAAGCAACACTGAAGATTTTTCAGTTCAGCTCCTTCCTGCTCCTCATCAATGTGTGATAACTGCCAAGACAGCAGGACCTCTTCCAAAGTACTGCATGCATGTAATCTTGGTTTGCAACACCTGAACAACTTCTTGGATGCCTCTTCCAAGAGGGCAGATACAGCTCATGCACCTCTCCCAGGTGTGTCGTGTTGTGGTGGGAGGGGACCGGGAGTGGGGTTGCTCTGGTGCAGCCTGGGTGCTGCTGTTCCTTCCTAAAACACAACCTGAACTGTAATTGCAACTGAAGCCCTCAGGAGTCAGCTTGGAAGCTGGTACACTGACACCACTGCTTTGCACTAACATCCAAACCCCACGGCTGCCACCTGCACCAACCACGAGAGGTGTCTGAGACCCAAAATGTGTCTGGTTGGCTTCCCTCTACTTGGAATAGCATGTCTGCTTTCACCCTTACCTGGCAGGAGTCCCCCTGGTAGTTAGCTGGGCAAAAGCACAGCTCCACGTTGCTGGCACGGATGCCTGTAGCTGAATCAGTCGCCATCTCCAGGACCACGCGGCGCAGGGACACGGATGAAGAGAGCTGGGAGAAGAGTGCCCGGATCTGCAGCTGCTCCAGGTTTGCCAGCACCATCATGAGCTCCTCTCTAGAGACTGGGTTGTGTGTCTCTGTGTGCCTGAAGTTACCCTAGCGAGAGAAGACCTTACGTTACTGGCAAGAAGCACAGGCACCTGAATATCCATCACAGCCTGGATGGGTGCCTCCCTGGTGCTGGGATGGCTCCCCTTTGCACAGGTAAGTGTCTGTGGATCTTCACAGCCAGTCCTCCTGCAACAGGCAGCACCCAAAAAGCTGAACTCAAAACAATTGTCCCTTCTGTCTACATGCTAAGTTTGTCCTTTCAACACCTGGTACACCCTTGTGTGTGCAAACTCACCTCCACCAGCTGCAGACGGCCCTCGTGTACCTCCCCAGGAGAAGGGTAGGTACCTTCCAGAAACATGATGCTCATCTGATTTCCCTGGGAAAAGCAAGGAAGGTGTCAGTCAGTCATCACCCTCATCCTGCTCACGCAGCAGCAGGGGGCACCAGGGAATTTCTCGGGCTGCACCTTCAGGATCACGTCCGGGCGGGACTCCATGGGAATGAAAACGTCCCCTCTGCGTGGGTTAGAGTGAAGCTCGTAGCGCAGGTACCCACCGTAGGAGGAGACCTAAGGGAGAGCCAAGATGCACGTGCTGCTGGGAGCCCACAGCCCAGAGCTGGCCCAGTAGAGCAGGAGCAGCACTGGCTGTCAGTGGGCGTGCTGGTGGGGACAGGGACGGGCATGCCTACTGTGCTCCAGCTACCACTGTGCTCTTACCCGGTCCCCGAGGTAGGAGCTGGGTGCCACCCAGTAGAGCTCCTGGTAGGCATCCAGGAGGTTCTTGAGATCAGCGTGGAGGAGCTGGTCCCGCAGGCTTAGGACCACTGGTACTGCCTGGCGGTCGCTGCTCAGCAGGAGCCACCCGCTCATGTCGACAAACTGTGGGGGAAGAGCAACTGTCCATCTTCTGGTGGAGCCACAGAACATATGTGAGTGCTGATGCTGCAGAACAGCAGGTCCCAGAGCAGCAGAAAGGATGATAATAGGCTCACTACCCCCCATGCATCCGGATGGAGCCACTGGAAAGCTGAGCAGCACCCCAGCCCCTCAGCCTCCCACCTAGCACAGTGCTCCCATGCAATGACTTTCTACCCTGTTAGACCTCAGAGACCAGGAAAAGGAACTGAAAGGACAGGTTGAAGGGATTATGAAGGATAGAGATCCACGGGCAGCAGGGAGTCAGGCAGGAAGACAACTGAGCTGCAGGCTCTGATGGCCCCAGCCCCTCTCACCTCAGCTCGGTGCTTGTCAGCGCTGCGGCAGCGATCGGTCGCACCAAAGCAGAAACACTTGGTGCAGCCCTTGGGGTTGGTGGCATCCAAAGAAAACGTCCCCAGGCGGCACTGGTCACATCTCGGGCCCTCCACATTTTCCTGGCAGACAAGCAGAGCTCAACAGTGTCAGCAGCAATTGATTAGACTTTAGTGCAGGACAGAGACAGTCACACAAGTGATCAAAGCACAGTGATGTGATGCTGAAATCAGATTAAGCACTCTCTGAAGTGTTCTGCATGCACACCACCCCCAAACATTCAGTTCACCTGGAGAAAGCACTTGTGAGCCCTGCGAAGGGGCTGGAGCAGGTAGCTCAGCAGCAGTTTAGGTTACTGTGCTGTCAGACAGATGCAGGAATCAACAGTGCTGACATGTTTACCTGCAATGGGCTCTGACAAAAGGGCTGGACTTAGAGAGCCTGTGTCCCCAGTCACAGCCCAAAGTGGGCCTTCATGGCCAGGAAAGATGAGGAGGAAGAATCTTTCAGAGTGCTTTGAACTCATGGAGCAGGCTGGCTGCAGCTCAGCACTCAGCCATTCTCCTCCAATCCTGCTCCCTCGTGGCACATCTAGCAGTCCCAGCCCACCCAAGCTGAGCCAACAGTACTGCAGGGACCAGAAAGCTGAGCCAGGCAGAACCACACCATGGGAAGGCACCCAGGGACTGACCTTGCAGTGACACTGCCCCGTGACTGGGTCACACACACTCGCTTCGGTGCCAGCCTGGTGGCAGTCACAGGGCCGGCAGTTGGGGTAGTGGTAGAAGCCAGGGGCACAGAGGTCACACTGACGCCCGATGATGTTGGGTTTGCACCTGGATGGGACACAAGAGCCTCATCTTTAGAAACCTTGTGGAGGAGCAGCTGGGCTTTCACAGCATCACCCACACCGGCAGGGCCATGTGCTGCTGGGGAACTCCTCATCCTTGCTTGTTTCCTTCCTGCAATCTGCCAACAAACCCCATCCCCTGGCAAGGGCCAGGGCTGCCTCACCTGCACTGCCCACTGTCCACATCACAGCCCGGCTCGGTCAGCTCCTGCACGCCAGGCCGGGAGCAGTTACAGTCCTCACAGCCGATCAGGGGGTGGCAGCCGAAGGTCTGAGGCTCACACACCACACATTCAGGCTTCAGGGTGTGGGGAGGGCAGATGCACTGCCCTGTCACTTCGTCACAGAGACGGGTCCCACAGTCGCAGGCTGGAAGGGGCAGAAAGAGGAGCTGTGTTTGGGGGAGCAGGACCCAGGCTCTGTGTGCCATTACAGGCCTGGAAAAATGCAGCCATTTCCCAAATCAGCCTCAGCCCTCTAAGAAGCAAACCAGCAAGTGGTGGGAAGGCAGAGCAGAAGCTGGGACAACTCACGCCTGCAGTTGGGGAAGCCCCAGTAGCCGGTGGCACAGCGGGAGCACTCGCGGCCGATGACGTTGGGCTTGCAAGGACACTGCCCGCCGAAGGGCTCACACTGGCTGCCCCGTGCCCCGGCCTCGTGGCACCCGCAGGGCTGGGCCCCGTTGTTGTAGAAGAGGGAGAGAGAGATGGCAGAGTCCCGGCAGAACCTCGACGATGTGCTGGGGCTGCAGGGGAAGGCAGGAGGAATCACTGTGCTGTACATCCCCACAGCCTCCCCACAGTCCCAAATCCAGCAGCAATGGCTACTGAGTTAATGGGAAGAAATGCTCTGTGACACTGAGATCCCCCAAATACCCATAGATATGGTCACTAGAAAAGGAAAGCCTTAACCAGATCCCTCTCCTGCCACACACAAAGGGAATGAGGGTTTTGCTTTCCAAGGAGTTCACAGCCTGTGGACAGCAGAGCAGGCAGCCAAAGCCAAGGGGCTCACTTGATGTAGAAACTGTTGATGCCACAGCTGCTGATGAAATCATAGGACTTGTCCAAGGGTTCCTCCTGCAGGTACTGAGAGCTGTAGCTGTCTTCAGGCACCACAAGGATGTAATCCTGCAAAGCAAGGACAAGATAGATGAGCCAGGCTCCATAGCTGAGCCAGACAGACAACACTCAAAAGTCTAAATGCATTCTTAACTTCTCATCAGCTCATCACTTGCTGGGACAGAACACAATACACAAAGTGCCCATGTACTGGAAAGATCAGGGTCACCTCTCTATTGGGATCTGTCCATCAGAGTCCATCTAATCTAATGCTCCATGTGAGGAGTCACTCAAATTCACTGGAGTGAAAAAACAGACAGAATACCCCAGCAGGGAAGCACTGGTTGTGCTTAAACTTCTAGACATGAGGGGTTCTGTCTTTCAGCCATTAATCCAAATTTCAGACAATCTTCTAGTCCTGTAGCCTGAGGTAACAAGGCTACCTGCTCCCATGATGAGACCTGCCTGGACAAACAATACTACGTGGGTGCAAAATATTGCTGGTGTGTGAATAAGGCTTATTCTGCATTATCACAAACCATGTATGCAGAGCAATAGCTTCCAGCTCTGCCTTGTTCTGGTATCAAAACCACATGCTGAGGGATAACTGTCGTATACAGATGCTGCTTCTGCAAATTCTGCCCTCAGTTCTACACCACTAAGGTTGGAGACTGACTGTCTTGGGCAGTTCACAAACGGAGTGATGGTGGGAAACATTCCTGTGGCTACACAGTGACAAAAATCCAAGGACAAGCTCCAGCCTTGCTGGAGCCTGGTCCAGCATACCCTGGGAGCTTCCCAGACAGAGGCTCACCAGCCACAGTTGCTTGTCCTCTGGCACTCGAACAACCACAGTCAGATCATTGTCAGTAACATCCAGGATAATCTGATCTTCAGAAACTACCAGGCTCCGGCACCCATAGCCGTGTGGGCAGAAATTAGCAGTGGTCTGACCTGAAAAGACAACAGATATACTGATCCCACATTTCCCTTGCAGAACCCACGGTTATCCTCTGGCAATGAAAAGCTTTCCAAGGCTTCTGCCTACCAGCAGCTTCCCCCAGGTCCCTGCTCCTCTCACCTTGCCAGATGCGTCCACCATTGATTAACACTTCCACGGGGAAGGTGGGATGGTTGGGCTGGTAGTAGTGGAGGATGAAAGCATAGCGTCCCAGGGTCTGGATCCGACTGGTAAATGTAACAGCAGCCTGGCCCAAGATAGGAGAACAAAGAGATAAACACCTACATCCAACACCAGCACTCACAGCTGGGATGTTTTTTTTGTTAGTGCCCAAATTGGTGCTCTTATTGCACAACTGTCAGGACTGGAGACTTGGTGAATCACCCCCATGTCTCCACACTGCCTCCTCTAACCACAGAGAACCAAGCAGGGTTGGAGGGAGCTATGACAGGACAGTCCAGAGGAAATACAGGTGCAGGGACAAGTTTAAAGTCCTGATTAAATTCTGAAAATGCTCAACTGTTCATTGCTAAAGCTGAGAAGGAAAACTTCTTCCTGCCCCAGGTGCCCAGTGTTGCAGCAGCAGCAAACCAGCCCAAGCCTTAGCTGTGTCACTACCTGTGGTGACTGCAGGAGGATGAGCTCTGTGGTGGGGTCCAGCGCTGTGGGAGGCTGAGGTGCAGGTTCCAGGGGTGCCCCAGCTGCAGCCAGGTGAACAGCCTGAGCCAGGGGCACGTCAGGGGGGATGGGCAGGGCCTGGCCCCCCTCCAAAATGATCGACTGAGAAAGCTTCAGGAACCTTGAGGGAACACAGGAGCTGCTGCAAAACAAGGAGAAAAAGGGATGTACAGATTTCTGACAAGGAAAGAGAGGTTCTGGAGTTCTGTCAGGAAGAGGAGGCCCTCTAACATCTGCAGGTTAACTCCTGGGGCTCTGGGACATGGGCTCAGCAGGAAGAACAGGAACCTTTCACAGGCCAATTCCTGTGTAAATAATTATTCAAAACACTGTCAAAAATTCAGATACAATGAGTGTTTCTCACTGTATGTGAGGAAGCACAGGAAAGCCTACTCAGAGTGGCACTTGAATGCCTGCCACAGGAGGCAGAGTGGTGTTCAAGTAAAGGACCAGTGACTTCTAGTCCTTACTCCATGGCTGCCTGCTCGGTCAAATCTCACCTAGAGATTTCTTTCCACTATGTTAAGAACTGAAAAGGCTCCAAACCTGAGGAAAGTGGGGGAAACAACTCCTTTTGGAAACAACCTCACTCATGCTAAAAACCCAAGGGATGTGAGACTCTTACCTGTTGGGGGAGAAGGTGCCGTGGATGCTGATGCAATGCACCTTGGGCTCGATGAACTCCCTGGTGAACTGCGTGGTGGGGATGAGGGACACTTTGTGCTGCCGAGGGAGAGAACCCCAGTTATGTGATAGCCCCTAACACTGGGAGCTTACAGCAGCTTCTGTACACACCAGCCATCAGGCTGTCCACACTGAGCACTTCCTTATCAGATGCTTCAGCTAATGCAAGGCAAGTCACATCTCTTTTTACTGCCCCTTCTTCCTTGGCAGGAGCCCTAAGGCATTTAGGACCTCCAGGTATCTACAGGACTCTTTAATCCTTGTCTAAGCAACGGCGAGTGCCTTCAAGGTAAAACGGGAAGGGGCACTGCCACACTGCTGCAGAGTTCCCTTTGCAAAGAGCAGCTGCTTCTCTCCATCTTCTCCCAAATCCCAGCCTTGTGATCTGCTTCAAAACACAACACTGACCACGTTCTCCACCCTGGACTGCTTATGACATAAACTAAGGTCTAGTATCCAGTCCAAACAGCACTAGAAAGCCCTTCTCCAGGCTAGGTACTGCTCCTGCCTCACCTCCTTCCAGCCTGTCAACAGAGCTGCCTTGGCAGGGAGCCTTACCAGGAAGAAGTCAGCCAGATCAGAGGAGATGCGAACAGTGGCCTCTGAGGTCAGTTCAAACGTGGCCACGCGGCTCTGGGAATCGACAGCAATCCCCCGACAAAGGAAGCTGTAAGGGAAACACAGCTTTTGCAGCCAGCCTTGAGCCAGGCCACAGCCCACTTCTTGTCTTGCCAAGCTATACGTCCTGAAGGTATTTATACAAAGTCCTTGGGAATCTTTTGATGCCTTTCTTTGGCAAGTCATAAGAGGGAAGTTTCCCAAGGACACCCCGGACATTTGTTTTCCATTGCAAAGGTTGCAGCCCGAAGTCAGACACTTCAGGAGTGACACGGTTTAACCTGCACCAAGAAGCCTGCCTGTAGGCCATTCCCTAAATCAAAACCCCTACCAATGTATCCAGCTGTAAACAGAAGCAACAGATGATCTCCTGGCAGAGGCATTAGAGGAATGTGTTGGCACAGGTACCTGTTTCCCAGGCACGGCCAGTCACTAAAATCCATGTTCAGCCAGAATGAGTTTGGACATATACAGCTCAGATGTATAACACTGAAGCATTGTTTTGTTCATGTGATGTAGTAGAAAAAACTCAACTGAAGGCAGAGGGCCTGTCCTTGCCATGTCAGAGGAGAACCAAACCCCTTCTCTGCCTCAGAGATGGCCATACCTGTAGACACACGGGTAGAAGATAAATGTGCCCTGCTGCATGGGCAAGTGTGGGGAGCTCACAGCAATGCTCACTGTCTGCAAAGCGTTGGTGTTGGCATACTCCACCATCAGCACATATCTCCCAGGCTGAGCAATGGGCAGAGACAGCTGGACTTCCACCTGGAGGACAGAGAGATGACTGAGACTCATGGAAAGGACCTCTAGAAATTATCTATTCCAACCCTCTGCTAAAGCAGGGTCCCCTCACTCAGAGGGCACAGGAACATGTCCAGGTGGGTTTGGAAACCTCCTGAGAAGGAGCCTCCACACCCTCTCTGGGCAGCCTGGGCCAGAGCTCCCTCATCTCAGCACCAAAGGAGTTTTTTCTTAAGTGGAACTTTTTGTGACCTAGTTGATGTCCATTACTCCTTGTCCTGAAAAAAGTGTTGCCCCATCCTCCTGACACCCGCCCTTTAGGTACTGATGAGTGTTGGTGAGGTCCCCTCTCAGTCTTCTCCTCCACAAACAGCCCCAGGCCCTGCAGCCTTTCCTCATAAGGAAGATGCTCCAGTCCCCTCAGCATCTTGGCAGCCCTGCACTGGATTCTCTCTAGAAGTCTCTCGACCTAAGGAGCCCAGAACTGGACGCAAGACTCCAGATGAGGCCTCATCAGGACAGAGTAGAGAAGGAGGAGAACCTCCCTCAACCTGCTGCCCACACTCTGATTAATATACTCCAGAATGCCATTGGCCTTCTTGGATGAGGTGGGAGCAGGGAGCTGAGTGCTGCAGTGCCCAGGTGAGGGATGGAAGAGCAGTGCCACTCACATCGGTGCCACTGCACGTGGCCATCCGGGGGTGGGATGGGGTGAGCTGCTCCGTGGGACAGGCTCTGGGCAGCCGGTTGTCCAGCCTGCACACGGCCTCCAGCCCTGATGCTGCAGGGAAGCCATCCACAGACAGGTATTTATAGAGGAGGCAGCTAAAAACAATCAGAAACAAAAAAGTGGTTGTTACATCCCAATTGTCAAGAGCATCCACACAGCCTGATCCCAGCATGGTTTGCAAAAGGCTTTGGTCCAACGTGAAGACTCCACTGCCCAAAGGAACATCTCTAGTTAGTGTGGATGGAGCAAGAGGTTCTGTATTATAGGACCCATGATGGCAGTAACAGAAAATAGCTGCTCCCCTTGCATTGTGCTTTATGTTGGGGACCACTGCTAAAGTGGAGGTGACAACTGGTGTCCAGAGCCCAACCAGACTTTCTGCCAAGACGGATGGAGGTTGTGGGCATAGCAAGCAGATGCACTGAGCACTACCACACTCTGCCCATTCATTTTAAATAGTCCAGCAAGACCTAATTCACTGCAGCCATTTTCCAGCACTGTTGACTAACATATGACCCAGCCTAGCAGAGGAGAGGGCTATGGTCCATGAAAACACTGCCTGTGCCATGGATGAGGAGATCAATGCATTGGCTTTCAGTGACAGTGCAGGTTCAACAGGCTTTATCAACCATGGCAGTACTCCACTTGGCAGCTTTATTACATTCAGACCCTCCCAGAGTGTGGACTGTATGTATTTCTTAACCCCAGGCCAAGAGAAGCCAAGTAGGTCCCACACAGCACAAAAAAAGTGGAGATCCTTACTTCTGGGTGGCTTGTTCTGGGGCTGGCTGGTAGGTACATGGCTCTGTGACCCTCAGTTGCAGTATTGGAGCTTCATAATACGAGCTGGGTAGCAAAACCAAGTAGTCCTAGGAGGAGAGATAGGAGAGTTGGTTATGTTTGGGACACATGCCTTCAGGGAGCTGCTGAAGCACCCTGTGGGTGGATGGAGCATGGGGGCTGGTCCTTACCAGTAGCACACCCTCTGCTTCAACAACCAGAAACCAGGTGTTGGGGTTGAGTACGAAGGGCTCCCCAAAGCTGTTCTGGGGGACGGTGACAAAGGCTGGCTCCGTGCTGGGAGCAAAGACAATCTGCTTGATCTGCTCTGTACCTAGAGTGGGAGGGATAAGAGCTTGTGAAGGGACTGGGATGGAAAAGCTGGGGCTGCAAACGGGAGGCTATGCTCAGGGAAGCAGCTCTGCGGCTCAGCAGGGAGTCCCAGGCTCCTGCTGTCTTGGCGCTGCTGTAGCAGATGCACTACGATCCCACGCTGTCTCGGAACAGAGACATCCACTCTGAATCTGCTCAGTAGCTTAATGGGAGAGAGAAAATAAATCACTGCAATCCTAAATGCTAATCCACAGCTCTCACAGTGTGCTCCACATCCCCGGACTGCAAAGCACGGAGCGCTGCATGCCAAGGAGCGTTCTGGCAGCTAGAGAAGGAAGGAACTCATCTGTGAAGAATCCATTCTGAGACAGACAAAAGGAATTGCCCAGATACATTCTTTCTTAGGGATATTCTGACCCCCACTCCACAGGCAAGATACCTGTCTTCTGGCAAACCCTCAAAGCTGTGCTCCCATCTGTCTTTCCAGCCACAGACTCTGCACCCGACATTCAGATGCTAATTTTAACTGCCAGGACAGAATGGGTTTAAGGCCTGATCCTGCTCGCATTGAAGAGCTCCTTGGCCCCATAACCTATGGATTCATCAACTTCGGATGCAGCAATGATACAGTACCTAGAAGCAGCCCCTCTGCCTGTCTGGCAGTGCCAGGAGTGTTGAGGAAAGTACAAGAGGGATTCACTGAGTATGGCTGCATGGCAAGCAGAGGAGAGGAAGGAAGTGGGGAATGTGGCACACTATCCTGGAAGAGTAGATGGATGTCAAAGGCCCTCTGGGCCAGAAGCTAAAGCAAAGGCTTGTGCTACTGCTGGGATGGGTCAGCCCTTCCCATGTGTGCTAGCTCTGTGCCAGGTCTGGCATCAGCTGAGGCTGAGCCCCGCTTTCTCAGATGAGAAGCAGAGGGGAGTACACAAGGAATGGAGAAATTTCCCTGAGCAGGCAATGGGGGAGATTTCTTGACAAGCTGACAAGTCTCACATCCCTTTGAGATGATACACAATTCAAAATGAGACGGCTTCTGGAAGTGAGACAGGAGAAATTGGTCTGTAAATCATATGCTTGGAAAAGGCTTCCCTTTTTGCAAGCCACATCTTCCAACTTATCTTCTTTTCAGGCTGCTTGTCCTTAACCATGTGAAGCCCATTCCACCTGGGCAGAAGGTGGCTCAGCATTTCTGGAGCTGATCTGGCCTATCAAGGAAGCTGCCCTCCAGATCCCATGACTGGTGTGTCAGTCTGGCAGCTTGCCTTCAGCACTAGAAAAACCAAACACTGCTTCTGAGCAAGGAGGGAAACACACTGTAAGGCAAATGAGCTCTGCTGCTGGATAGGACAGATCAAATACTTTCTGACTTTGGTGGGATCCATGGCTCATGTTTCTGTTGTCCTTCTGCTGCATAATATGACTGCCCTTAAAATTTATCACCTTGTTTTTCCCCTCAAAAGAAGAGCAGAAAAATCATATCTTGGCATTTCAAACTTTGACTATTATGTCAAAGGCAAAACATCTTCTGTTTCAATTCAAGACAGAGGAGAGAACTTCACACGCTGATAACTTAGGTGGCTGCTGTTGACAGTCTTGTGCTGTGCACATGTGGTCTGCAGAAAGATCTTCAGCAAAATGCTGTAGCTGTAGCATCAGAAGGGGTAAAAATCAATCAACCAACCACCCCCAAGGGCACTGGTGTGGCTGCAGGTCTGTCCCCATGCAGTCTTGCTCACAGTATTTGTTGTCCAGGCCTCTAGGCTTGTTCAGCCATCTTTTGGTGGCTCTTCTTCTCCAGCAGCTCATGGCTTGATGAGAAGATACTGCACCAGAGTGCAATGCCTGTATGACACGTACAACTCCACACCACTTCCAGACCCCAGAGCACGTGTGAAGCCAGCAGCCTGGTTTGGGAGAAGCACAGGCAAGGGTAGGACTGCCACCCAAGGGCACCTGAGAGGAAAAGCCATGTCCAGCTGCCAATGTTTGGATCCAGTTCCCAGCACTTGGCCCATTCCGCTTTTGTGGAAACTCAGCTCAGTTCTGCCTGGGGCACCAAGTGATCTTGTCTCATGTTGGAAAGGGTGTAATGAACCATACAGTAGCCCCGTCTCACATCAGCCTGGCTGCTAACTGTCCTCTGCACGCAGCCCCAGGATTGAGGGCCAACTTGTTTCTGCTTTGTTAAATGAGCAGGGAGGGAGGATGTAAAATCAGCCTTTGGATTGGAAGGGCAGGACTAATGGGTTAAAGCCATATGGAAGTGTCTTCTGGAAAGCATGATGCAGAAGGTTGCCTGGGATGGGGAGGAGGTGGCGATGATGCAGAGGAGCAGAGTAGTCTGGGATCCTTACCTCTCCTTCGTGGCTGATAAGCTGTAATTTTGCCATACACAGTGGCCCCTCCTGAATTAATATACCTCAGGATGACATGGAACAGATAGAGCTCTGCCTCCTTCACGTCTACAGTGACTCTGATTTTATTCTGCAAAAAGCAAAAGAGCACATGGGGCACAGGTCACCGGGGTGCCAGCTTCTGGCTGCCCACCCCCTGTGCGGGAGGGCCATCCCGCCTATCTGCCTGCCTGCCTGCCTGCCTCTCTTCCCCCTCCCTCGCCATCCCCGGGCACGGCGCTGGCCGGCCACCTCAGCTGGGCACACCTGGGACGGGCACGTCTGGGGCAGGAGAAGGGGCAAAGGAGCAATGTCGCAGCATGGGATGCTCTGAGTTAGTCTAGAAGTGAAAAATGCACTTACAGTTGCCACAAACATTAAACTTTCCTTCCTCAACGACCGAGACCCTCCCTTCCACACTGGCGGGCCCCCGGCTGACGTAGCGGAAGACGAGGCGGAAGAGGTCGGGGGAGGTCACATTGAGAGTCACCACTACCTTGGGCTGGTGGGAGAGAGAAAGGGGAGAGAAGCAGAGCACACCTTCAATTACCTCCACCGCTGACAGCTACCAGCCCAAGCGCAGCCGCTCGGCTCACTGCTCCCAAAGCAACATGCCACAGCGCAAAGAGGAGACAAGCACGCCGGCCCTACTGCGCAGCCATGGCACAGGCAGCTCACCAGGCTGCCCTGCCCCTTGTGGGACAGCCACCCAAGGTGCAACCTGCCTGCAGGAAGGGGGTGGGAAGGCTCTGACCACACCTGGAAGATGCTGTGGCACAGCAGGGTGCTTTGGCTCTCCCAGGGCACACGCCACAGCAGAGGTTTTGAGAAGCAGTTGTTCTTGTTATCGGAATGTTGCTTAAGGCTTAGTGTGCCATGAGCTGCCAGAGGGTACCCAACGCTGCAGCGCCTGCCCTTGTGTTTATGGGGTTCTGCCCTGACACTGACAGAGCAGAGGCTGCAAACTGAGCTGCTGCCTCATCCTTAGGAACCTGCACCAGCGGTGCCAGCCCAGTGTGACACTGACGGGTGCACCAGCCCTCTGCCTGCCCAGACACTGCTTGGCAAGACCCCAGTTAAGGAAATGCTGAAGTCTGACCCATTTCAAAGAAAACTAAACATCTGCTTAAACGCTCTCCTGCCTACAGGGCAAGGCTGGAGTCTCATGTGCAGAGAGACTCTTTATGAGGGCTCTGTGTTCTTCAAAGCTCCAGTTACACACCATCTTCCCACTGGAGAGCAAACTGGAAGGACCTTGCAGAGGGCAAACTACAGATGAGACCTCCCAGCAGAAAGCCATGTGCTAGCCCCTCTAACACAGCCTAAATCTATCTCAGACATCAACACTGGATACAAAACAAAAGCCACAAGCTTGAGCATGAGCTTTGTCCTTAATCATTAAGGCTGAACAAGAATTGATTGCTTAGCTCCTACCTACACATTCCATGGGAAACCACTAATGTATTTGACCCCTCCGTTGTTTTGCCTCAGCATGAATAAGTGAAGAAAACTGAAAGTACAGCACCAGTAGGAGCATCTTACACGGGACAAGACTGTCAGAGAATCACTGCCCTGCACTCCATCCACAAGCACACACTTTCACAGGGGCCATGCAGAGGAAGAATCCACCAAGGAGAAAAAAAAAGGGGTCAACAGATGAAATAGCTTCACTTCTAGGGCTTAGATAACTCCAGATTAGTGGAAATAACCGTAACAGCAAACCAGCTAACAGCAAGAGCAGAGGCAGAACCGTAACAAGAAGTCCAAGCTGAACATGGCAGTTAAGGAGCCAATTTATTTTGGAAAAAGGATGGAAGGTTATACAGAGAGTTGCAGGAAAGAGCAGAGTCAGATGAAAGAGGCACAAGGAAACCCAGAGAACGTGTTTATAGATGTCCCTGTAAGTAATCACCGTGCTACCACCTTCGTCTAAATGGATTAAGATGTCAGGGGATTCCCAATTTAGGCTCTTTCCCCTCATCAATCTCTGCCGTCCCCAGCACTACAGGAAATATCTGTGCAAACAGGCTATATATACACTGTGCTGTTTATGTTGGCCACCATGTGACTTTGGGGTGGTTGAGAAGCCCTTGGGGTGAAAGATGTGTGCCAAAAGCCAATCAGTCCTCCACCGACACATCCTCCCCAGGGGAGCTGGGCTGGAGCCCTGGGCGTACCTGGATGGAGGACATCTGCGCGTATCCCCGCCAGCTGAAGCCCTCAAACTCCAAGGGGTTGTATCCAAAGCGCACGGCCCGGCCGGCCGGCGTGGTGCCTTCCTCCAGCTCGAACTTCAGATGGTGAAGGTCAGGGAAATAATGGTCCCGTGCGGGTCTGGGGAAGACAAGGAGCAAACTGTTGGGCTACGGAGAAAGGCAGGAGGACGCCTCCGCCGGGCACGTGGCTGATGTGACAGCAGCCCAGGCGATGAGGGAGCGAAGGGGTGCAATTGGCAGCTTACTGGGTGCAGGTTGGGCCGCGGGTGCTGTGCCGGCAGCGACAGGCTCCGCTCCGCTCCTCGCAGGATGGCCCCAGGGCCCCGCCAACGTCGCAGCGGCAGCCTGCGGGCAGGAAGCGCCTGTTTACATTCCCGTGGCACTAATGAGCTCCTGGTCCCTAATCAAAGGCGTGTCCCGGCGGGCAGAGGCCAGGGACACTATTTTTATTCCATTGTATCCGTTTGCGTATTGGCCCCGGCCCCACTTGGATCAGCTCCTCTTCCACCTCAGCGCTGAGCTATTTCCAGCCGGCTGTGGGGAACGAAGCCTGCGAGCCCTCAGGACTGGGTGTGTGTTGGGAGCCCTCAGCCCTGGGTGCTGTGGCCCTGTTGCCAGCAGCATCCCTGCTCTCTCTTCCCAGCCCTGCCTGGACCAGCCGAGCACGGCTTCGTCTCCTTCACCTCTTCCCATGGGCAGGATGGAGAGCAGCCAAATGCACGTGCCCATGCCCACCTGCTCCCAGCAGGAGGAAGGAGTACAGCTGCAAGGATGTGGCTGGTGGTTAACACACACCACTTTCTGCCACCCAAGGAGGCAACTGGCCTTTCACTTCCCAGCCTGATGGACCTGTGTCCACTGGTGGCAAAAGCATGAACTCACGTCTCCAAATCTGAGACCCAGTCCCAGCACTGGACCATGGTATGATCAAAACCCAAGAGGTAGGACAGTTCCCGACAGCTCCTTCCCTCCAAGGCCAACAGTTGGCATATGCAGAGCCACGTGCTCCAGGTTCAGCTCTTGTGACCCACCCCCATTCACCCAATGAATCATGAAGGGGGCTCACCTTGGCAGCCAAAGTAATTTGCATTCTCCATGTTGAAGTAGCCATCCTTGCAGGTCGAGCAGAACTGGCCACAGACGTTTGGTTTGCAGAAACACTGCCCATCGCCCTGGGAGAGAATCATGCATGGAAAGGAAGCTCATTCCCTCCCGTTGCTCATCACAGCTAAGCTGTTTCTCAGTTATTTGGGCCCTAGTCTGAGACATTGGAGAAGTTTCATGCTCTCCAGGGCTTCCTGTGTGTGGGTGGGCCAGATTAAGCTAAATTATCCAACAATGCAGGCAAACAAAAACTCAGCCATCCTGGGCCAGATCCAGAAATATTTAGGTGCCTAATTTATGACAGGTCTTAATCCTATGTTCTTATGAAAGCCCAGATTGTGGTGTAACCTTCGAGAGCTCAACCTCAGGACAAGCCTCTCCAGCAGCTGCTGCAAGAGATGGAGCTGAAACTCCCAACACAGCACATGTTTGGAGGTGCCTGGAGGCAGAGAGGAGCAAACCCACCTGCTGGCACTCTGCAATGCCACTGATGGTGCCCTTGGTATCACACTTGCAGCCTGGAGAGAGGGAGAAGAAAAAGAAAGCCAAAAGGTCAGTCAGTCCCTAAGAAGAAGCCCAGTGGTCAGCACACATCACACCAGAGGACACTGGCTGGTTTAAGAGAAGCTGGTCAGGTAGAGGAGTGGTGCTGCAGAAGGCTCACATTTCATTTTGGACATACTGTTGAGAAGACACAATTACCAAAGATATTTCCCTTTTCTGCACATTTAGCCATGAGAAATGTGTGAAAAGTCTGCAGGGAGAGCTGAGAATGGCTCATTGCATGAGCCTTGTATTTCATCCCACACAAAAACCAGGCTCCAGCCATCCCACTCTCCAAGTGAAGGTTACCCAGACCACTCCAGCTTTGCTATGTCACTTCAGGGTGAAGATGGAAGGGGCAATGATGGTCTCCACTGGCTTGGGTTTGAGTCATGTCCCATTAAAGCACGGAAGAGACTTTTTGGGGCTGTGCAAATGCCATTTCCTTACTCAGGCAGCCGTAGGGGTTCTCTGGAGTCAGGTTCCAGTATAAGGGCTTGCATCTGTCACAAGCTGGGCCTTCAACGTATGCCCGACACACACAGGAGCCCTGGGGAAAGGAAGGGGGAGAAAAGAGCAACTGAGAACCTGCAGCACAGTGGCAGAATGTGGGAAATGGCTGTTTTCAGGCTGTGCTTAAGGACCTGGGCAAAAGACAGTAAGAGGGGATCACACAAAAATGTCCTGCAGGGGCTGGTGTGTTCATTTGACACTCACCGGGGCCAGCGAGGGATCTGCAGTCACCAACCCTGCTGGGTTACAGGAGCCCACTAGAAAAGAGAGGCACAGGAGGGATTTATAAAGAGATGGCTCACATCCCAGCTGTTCCTAAGGGGATTATTTCACCCCTTGCAAAGCTCTTTGGGAATGACAAGCCTGTTTCAACCCAAACTATTCTATGATTCGATGTTGCAAGACACTGGAGTCACAGAATCCTGGAATGGGGGGGTTGGAAGGGCCCCACAGAGCTCATCCAGCCCAAGCCCCTGCTAAAGCAGGTTCCCCTCTATCAGGGAGCAAAAGAATGCGTCCAGGTGGGTTTGGAAACCTCCCGAGAAGGAGTCTCCACACCCTCCCTGGGCAGCCTGGGCCAGGGCTCTCTCATCCTCCCAGCAACGTAGTGGAACTTCTTGTGTTCCAGCTTGTGCCTGTCACCTCCTGTCCTATCACTGGGCACTACAGAAAAAGGACCATCCCCATCCTCTTTACACCCACGCTTTAGGTACTTTTAAGCATTGATAAGGTACTCTCTCAGCTTTCTCTTCTCCAGGCTAAACAACCCCAGGTCTTGCAGCCTGTCCTCACCAGAGAGATGCTCCAGTCCCTTGATCATCTTGGGAGCCCTGCATTGGCCTCTCTCCAGCAGTTCCCTGTCCCTCTTGAGCTGGGGAGCCCAGAACTGGACACAGGACTCCAGATGTGCCCTTACTTGGGCAGAGTAGAAAGGTAGAAGAACCTTCCTCAACTTGTTGCCAACACTCTTCTATATGCACCCCAACATGCCATTGAGCTTCCTGGTCATGAGGGCACACTGCTGGCCCATATTTAGCTTGCTGTCCCCCCCTGTCAGGGAGGAGATTGGGGTACCTTCACAGTGGGGAAATCCATAGGCGCCCGGCAGGCAGCTCTCGCAGCGCAGCCCCGTCACCCCAGGCCGGCAGCTGCACTGCCCCGTCTCCTGCTCGCAGGTGCTGTGCAGGGAGCCCTCCTGGGAGCACTGGCAGGCTGCAAGAGAGGACAGCAACTGCTGGAGCTGCAGGGCATGGGGACTCCTGCGCTCAAGGCTTCCCAGCAGTAACCTCTTTTGTCTGCCTGACCTTCACCACCATCAAAGCAGCCAGAAACGTGGGTTATAAATAACATACATGTTCGTGCTTTGCTTTTGGTTCAAAAGGCCTCATCTTTTGAGAGAAACAATAGAAGCTTCAATGTTTATCCCACCTAGTCACATGTATTTATGCCCATTTTGGGAGACTGAGAGAAGTTTTGGTCAAGGAAAAGGGGAATGTGTGATCTCATCCCCAAAAGGTCAGCTGTCAGTGACAGATCAAGCCCTACAGAAGCCCATTCGCTCCCAAACATCGGGCTCTGCCTGGCGGATGTCGTGTGCGGGCAGCAGCCCAGCAGCACAGCCATGGCACTGCCAACAGCCTGCAGCAAGGGCAAGGGAACGGCTCTGTGGCTTCTCACATGCCCTGCCACCTGTGAGCACACACACAGAGATCCTGCTGCCCTATCATGTGAAAGGTCAGCGAGCTGCCAGGGAGCTGCCCACACTCCCTGTGCCCAGCGTGTCTCCAAATGCCTGCCAAAGGGGATGTTTTAGGCTGACACCCCTAGACTGGCTAAGGACAAAACATTGCTCATAAAACACCAGATTAAAAAACCCAAATCAAATCTGATCCTCCTCTGCTTTCCTTGCTGTGCCTCCTCCACAGCTCTGCCATTTGGACACTGCTTTATGAGGCAAAACCGACAACACAGAAGTGAGCACTGAGCTCCTGGGAGACCATTCCATCTCTGCCTTCACTCTCTTCAAAGGCACACTGCCGGCATCAGCGCTTGCTGTGCTCTGCCAGCTGGCCCTGGCTCAGGTGCCTGCAGCCAGCACAGTGCAGCAGGCTGATGATGCTCTTTTGTTGCTTCAGGGAAATTGTATCACAGATGATTTTTTAACGAGCAGTAAATTCTTGCTGGGAGACATAAGAGTACATCTGGCTTCCAGTCGGGCTGCTGACAGGGAGGGAGATGGGGACACTCTGCCCAGAGCTAGGGAAGGCTAGTCAGAGCATCTGAGGCCACAGGCACCTGCCACAGGCATTGCGCTCAGCCCTGGCATCAGCAGCTCTGCTCCAGGAGTGATGCAGTGCCCAGGGAAGCAGAGGAGAAGCTCTCACCATCCCAGCAGACATTTGGTGCTGACATGAAACCCCAAATCCTGATCCTTGTTGTTCACCCTGTTATACAACTGTTCTCCTGTTTGTTTCAGCACAGTTGCTCCTACTGCACATTGGCATGAATCAAGTTGGAGTAAGCCTTGAAGAGCCTGGATGTGTCACATGAGCCACATTGAGCATCTCAGGCACCAAGATATCATCTGAATATGTGGCTTGAGACTTTGCTTACCCCACTTTGAGCCCTGCTCTCTCTGGCTGCAGGCACTCCAGCCTGAGGACAGGCAGATGCAATTCAGCACATGTTTTGTGTACATCTGCACACAACGCTTTAGGAGAGAAAGTCTGAACCACAGCTGCTCCCCAAGTCCTACTCTGTAGGTCTGTTTCTTAATAGGTTACACTGCTTCCAGACAGGGTTTTATGTCCAAACCAAGCAGGCAGACCCTGCTGTTAGTGACAGTGAATGAACTGGGGCAAACAAACCACATAGCCTTTGGGGAAGCATTTCTTTGAGATGTTTACTCATTACAGAGAATGCCTGTCAGATGACAGAGCCAGGTGAACTGTTCACAGTCCTCAGCCCTGCTGCAACAACATGTGTACTTTCACATGCAGCCCTAGGAGGCAGGTTATAGAAAGGAAAACCACTACAAAGCCAGTAGCTGCAGCTACTCCCTTCCCTCCCCTGAGATCCAAGGGTGGTTACTCACGTGTGCAGCTGGGGTACCCGTAGAAGCCCAGGGCACACTGGCTGCAGGTGGGTCCTGCAAAATTCATGTGGCATCGGCACTGGCCAGCTGGGCTGCAGTTGTTGTCCACTGCACCCCGGGAGTCACAGGAGCAAGCTGAAAGAGCAGGGTGAGCTGTAAGAGTCTGATGAAATGTGTGATGAAATGAGTGGTTGACAGGGCTGGGACAAAAGCTGGACTCAATGATCTTTAAGGTGTCTTCCAGCTGAAATGATTCTATGACTCTATATGTGGCCAGCCACTGCTGCTCTGAATTGTCATTCACCCCACAGGAATCAGCCATTTCCATCAAAATGAAGTTCATTTATTAATCTCCTGGGAAGACAGTCATGGCCATAATGGGAAAATGCCACTGAGGACTTTTTTTTACAGCCCATTCAATGTTTCTCAGCTGGTCAGTAGGTTAATACACTAAGAAGACAGTAAAAAAAAAAGGCATAAGCTGAGAAACCAAGTCACAGCAGGGTTGTGATGAGGAAGCATGACAGACAAAAAACTGCTTCATCAGGCATTGTCATGGTCTGTGACCTCAACCACACGGCTTTTCATTCTGAGAAACCCCAAAAGCCTTGCAAAACTAGGAGAGTTTTCAGGAGGTGAGAGCACATGAGGAACTGAGCATGATGGACTTACCATAGCAGTGGGGGTAGGAATGGTGCCCGGGACTGCACTGCTCACATCGTGGCCCTGTGAACTCGGCCCTGCACAGGCACCTCCCGAAGGAGTCGCAGCCTCCCGGCAGAGTCCCGACCGCGCTGCAGCCGCACACTGCAACAGAGAGAAGCTGTCTGTCCTGTGCTGGGGCAGGGGACAAAGCTCACGGACATATGGGGCTTTTTCTGAGATTCTCAGATGGGCATTTAGGTGCTGCCCTAAGCGTTCTAACATTTGTACGTGTCTGCCCGCTGCATGTGTGCTCCAAAACACCCACAAACCCACCTCCCAGGCCTTCTTCAAAGCCCTGCCAGAAGACTCTGGCTCTGCCCATCCCCACGAGGCCCAGGTGAGGACAGATACGTACACTGGCACAGGGGGTAGTTGAAGTAGCCAGGAGCACATTGGTTACACAAGTGCCCTTCAAATCCCGTTCGACACAGACACTGCCCTGTCTCGCTGTCACAGGTGCCATCATACTGACCAGGGCCAGAGCACTGGCAGGCTGGAAAGCAACAAGGGCAGTAGTAAATAAACAGCTCCTTTGTCTTTTTCCCATCCTAGGAAAGCAATCAGAGTGCTTGATCCTCTGGGGATCCTTTGCAGTCGCTGGAGAAACCATGGGGGATACAGCTGACAGCAAGCATGTCTGGCCCACAGCTCACATCCATAGGGAATTTCTCAAGCCCCCCTCTGCAGGCTAGGAGGGTGCTGATGGGTCAGGGCTGGCTGGAAAATACCAGCAAAAGTCGTGGCAATTTGTCACTTGGAAGTGGGGATGGAGAATTCCTCCTCCCTAGCACAAGTGGAGAGCAGTGAGAGGCACACTCCTGCTCAGCAGGAAGGCGAGTAGGGTGAGCTTGGGGCTGCTAACCCCGGGGCACTCACGCTGGCAGCTGGGTCCGTAGTGGCCTGGGGCACATTGGTCACAGTGTGTTCCCTGGAAGTTGGGTTTGCACACACACATCCCCACGCGAGGGTCTCTGCGACAGGCGTTGCCTTCGGTGCCACCGGCGTAGCAATCGCAGTCTGGAGTGGGGACACACAAAAAGCAACATCACACATGGCTCTCAGTCCATCTCTGCAACTGGGAAGGAGGCCCATAAGGACAGAGAAGGAGCTGCCATGAGAGGCAACAGCTTAAGTGTTTGCCTCTGAATAACCTTCCTACCAGCTGCAAATATTGTAACCAAACCTCACTCAATGCCCAGCACGCCTGGCTCCAGGGGGTCACAGGGTAGCTGGGAGACCTCAGCATCATGGACATGTGCAAGGTGCTGGACTAGCAGCAGGGCAATGCACAGGGCAGATAAATGCTGTTTGCACAAGCCCAGACAGGGCTAATTTGGTGCAGCATTGCTCAAGAACTGTGCAGGAATAACGAAAGCCTTCAGGGCAGGGTTTGGGCTTTCCCTCTGATCACTCCATGCTAAGCTGCCTCTGAGACCTTCGTGCTGCCAGGGCAGGCAGATGCCAGCAGCACAGAAGCCCTTGGCCAGCCTTGCCTTCACCAACAGCAGCAGTGTAGGATGCTAGGCTGGGAGAAGGAAGAGCATAAATCATCTAAGAAGTAGAGGGAGGGGGAGAAATGAGAAGGGAAGTGAGAAATTCCAGCTCAGGAAAGTAAAACCTATCTGGAAATCAGAGAGTTCAAAATATCAGAAGGAAAGAAGAAGGTTATCTGAAGTGCACTAGGGAGGGAGCATGAGACAGGGAAGGACTTGGTGGGAAAAGAGACAAAAAAAGCACAGGGGAGGAGATGAACCAAGAGGAGTGAGTGTGAGAGAGGAGGGAGGCAGAGGGCAGCAGGGATGAGGGCAGGGGTAAGGAACACAGAGCCAGAGGCTGCCTGTGCACGCTCCCCAGGTGCCCACAGCAGTGCTAATGCAGCTCTGCAGAGGGGCCATTGGCCCTGACCCACTGGGCTGCCCACCACATGGAAACCACAGGGCATGCAGGTATGGCAGAGGACAGGTGTGTATCTGAACCCAAAGGCTGAGATCTGGGAGAACCCAGCTCAGGTTCCCTCTCAGTCACATCTCTTCTGTGATCTTAGTGGAGGCTCCTTACAGGGAGGCCAGAAAGGACATGCCCACATGGCCTGGACCCCAGAATAAAAGCACACAGTCACACAGCCACTCTGGGTTACAGCTTCCCTGAGTCTTAGAAGAGGATCATAAAACTTCCTTTCCCTCACTCCTCAGCTGTCTCCTTTCTCAGAACCACCCTGTGTCAGAGCTGTCTCTTATAATGAATGTGCCCAGTAAACTGAAAACCTGATCTTGTATGTGAGATGCAACAGTAATAAAGCACAGTGATTGCCAGAGCAACAAGGGAAACTGCACTGCTTACTTATTATCTGTCCTGCAGGGAGCACTTGTTCTCCAGTGTCATTGTGAGCAAAAGCTGGAACAGCTGCACAGAGAAAGAGACATTGCACAAGTCATCGCACATGCTCAAAGAAACCTTGTCAGGATATCAAGGGGTTGACAATCCCAAAGCTGAACCGGTTGAATGAACATGTGGAACATGGAACGAAGTGCAGATATCCCACTAAACAAAGACCTGTTACAGTCATTTTTAACCAAGACTCTGGGAAAACGTGTTTCACAGAGAGGTAAGACTCCAGCCAAATGGGAAGCTCCCATAAACTGCAGAGAGCTGGCTACAATCCAGCTCAGTTCTGGTCCCACTTCCACCCAAATGTGGACTTGTCCCCACCTACAGGAACTCTTCCTGGCACAGGGAAAAGGCACCTGAAGAGCAGCCCCAACTGGAGCTGTTGGCCTTTCCTGCACCCCCAGTGTCTCTGAGGTCCCAGAGCTGCCCAGCCTGCAGCTGCACACCCCCTCACTCACGGTAGCAGTGGGGGAAGTTGAGGTAGCCCTCGGCACAGGCATCACAGTGCTCCCCGGTGTAGTTGGGTTTGCAGTAGCAGCGGCCGGTGAGATCCTCACAGGTGCCATCAGTGAAGTCAGACTCACAATCACAGCCTGCAGAGAGGGACAAGCAGGCAGTGGCTGTTACTAACAGAGATGCTCAGCCAGCCATGAGCACCACAGAACCACCACTGCAATACAGAGCCTCTACAGGACACCCTGCCTTCTGCTGGAGACTCTCTCCAAAAACAAGAAGTGTGATTTTGCCTCTTCCCAAGGGATCTAGCTTAGAGGAACTACTCCCGCTGTGCTGGTCCCAAGGAAAGCAGCACAGCTCCAACTTGCTTCTCCAGGAGACTGCAATTTTCCTGGAGAGGTGGCAGTGGCACACTACAGCAAGGACACAGGGCAGAAAAGCCCATGTGTCACAGCCACCAGACAGAGCTGGGCTCCCCAGCAACACAGATATAACCCTCTGCTGCCGAGAAATCCCTGTCTTGGCACATGGAGAGCGATAGTCTGCATGTGCCAGCTGAAAGGGCACAGAGATGACAGCCAGGACTGGATTGCCCTCCAGGCAACAGCAGGGGTAACAATGCATTTTTGTCTCATTCCAGTCTTGGAACAAACCATCACTTCTGATTCCACAGATGCTGCAGACACAAACGCTGTCTGCATGTGCACACACATTTCCATGGGCAATGCCAGTTGCAGCAAGAACTGCTCACATAATCACATCTCTTATGGTGCTGAACTCCCTACACTAGAAAAATCTCTCAGCCCAGTCCTTCACACCACCCTCCTGAGCGCCATCAAGCCCAAGGAGGCATCTGCAGCCTGCTGAGGAAACCACTCACGGTAGCAAATGTACGGAGAGTCGATCGGGTGGTCAGGGGACCGGTAGTATCCCGGGATGCACCTCTCACAGTTAATGCCAGTGGTGTGATGCTGAAAAACAGTGGGTTACAGGGCCATCAGTTCCTCTGTCTCTGCAGGATCCATGTTCATCTGCCAGATTTACTGAGAGCTTCAGGGTTCAGAAGGAGCAACTTGTATGTGTCAGACCACAAAAAAATGTAAATCTGCTCAAAATTCCACATCCACCGATTGGAAAACAAAGTATTTCCTGCAAACTGTTTATCCTCCCAGAAGCCCAGCCTGACCTTCAGGTTCACATCTGACCTCAAGCTGTTTCACTTGCTTCACGTGGTAAAATGTCCTGACTGCTTTGTGCTAGGAGGATGGGAGTAATCCGTTTCCTCCCAGCAAGTAAGAACAGCTAAAATTTTCATGCCACTGCACAAATTAACCAGCTGACAGTCGTCTCAGTGGAAGAGCTGCTTTCCCATTTTCACTGGGAACTTCAGAGACTGAGGAGACTGGTATTTTCGTGGTTAGAGAGAGATCCAGAGAGATGGCAGCATTTGAGCACTGTAAACTAAGGCAGGGACTTCCCTACGTGCTCAGTACCAGCCTGTTCCTCAGGACACAGTGCACAGAGCCTCAGCAGACCTAACCCTACAACACAGAAAGGTAACAGTACTGCTCAGGGGACAGCTGTTTTCGTTACTGGAGTACACTCCTTTAATCTATGGCAAACAGACAACATTTCCAGGGAGAGACCTAATTTAAGATGACAGAGGGTGTGTGAGAGAGTTGGTGGAGCTGCCAGCAAGACTGACAGAGGAAACAAACACAAAAATCTGCAGCAGCTCTCACAGGAGCTCTTCAGGCTTACCTGACAGTCGATGCAAACACCTCCCCCTTCAAACTTGTCTTGGACGCTCTTGCTGGCTCTGTGGCGATCCACCTCAGGGTCGTAGTAGCAGTCATAGGCATGGCCATTGCAATTGCAAGCTGAAAATGCAAACACATTTAGCTAAGGCACCAGCCCATGGAGGTCCTTCCACCCTGGCTGCATCCCCAGAGATAAACTGCTCCTCCTTGTGGGTTTGACAATGGATGTGTTACTTATGCATGAGGAAAGCTGCTTGAATGCACCTGGGGTATTATATGATAACAAGCTCTCAGGAGGCTTCCAGCTCAAAACTATAAAGTTTAGTCTGTGGCAGGAAAAACTCATCAGGCACAAAACCAGAAGCAAAGTACGTGCAGGCATGTATAGACAAGAAAGAGAAATCACCCAACTTAAGGGGCTCAAGTAGCCTGGCTTAGAGAGCAACATTCTTGCTTCTTTTATCCCATCTGGGATAGATGTGAGCTGTAAAGTTCAGCACTCAGTGAGGGTGCTCTTAACAAACCCACAGGATTAAGATCCAACTGTCCTTTGCTGCCCTGCCTTTCTAGGAGCCCGTGTGATGTAGCTCAGTCCGTGCTCTGCATTCCCAGTGCAGCCCAAATTCCGCTGTCGGCAGTTACCAAAGGTTTTTCTGGACAAATAAAGACGTGCTGTGTGTAAACACATCCCAACGTGATTCATCTTGGAGACAGAATTGAGCAACGAGACTTGCCTGCACGAACCCTTGGACACGCAGGAGGAACTGGAACCAAAGTCCTGCACAGGCCTCGTGGGCCTCCCTGTGTGAGCCTCAACGATACACAATTAACCACTTGTGCAAATTGCCCTCTCTGCAGTGCCAGCCATCTCCCCTCTGCTGCCACACACCATGAACCCCTCCAGTTCCACGACTGGCTTCTCCTCAATGCAGCTGCCTGGTGCAAACAAATCAATGTGTGCTTTGCACAGGCAGCAGGGACCCCCAGCCCCACTTACGCTGGCACTCGTTGGCGCTGTCGGCGGTGGCGGGTCTCCAGGGTGCCTGGTTGAAGCCGGGGCAGCAGCGCTCGCAGGACGTGCCGCAGGTGTTGTGTTGGCAGTCACACTGCAGCCTGCAACGAGGGACAGCAGCTGCTGCAGCACGGGATGGGCACCCTGACGGGACCCTGCTGTGCCTAAGCACCAGCAGCCAGGCACACACAGGTTCATGCAAATACTCCGGGAAATGGGCTTCTGAGGCATTTAAAAATACACAAATAAAATTAATTACTAGAATCCCAGAGTGGGGGGTTTGGAAGGGCCCTGCAAAGCTCATCCAGCCCAATCCCCTGCTAAAGCAGGTTCCCCTCCATCAGGGAGCATAGGAATGTGTTCAGGTGGATTTGGAAACCTCCCGAGAAGGAGCCTCCACACCCTCCCTGGGCAGCCTGGGCCAGAGCTCCCTCACCTCAGCACCAAACAAGTCTTTCCTTGTGTTTAGGTGGACCTTGTTGTGTTCCAGCTCATGTCCATTATCCCTTGTCCTATCACTGGACACTACAGAAAAAAAGTCTTGCTCCATGCCCCTGACACCCACTCTTTAGGTACTTATAAGCGTTGATGAGGTCCCCCCTCATTCCTCTGTTATCTCGACTGAATAGCCCCAGGTCCCACAGCCTTTCCTCCTCACAGAGATGTTCCAGTTCTCTGATCAGCTTGGGAGCCCTGCACTGGCCTCTCTCCAGCAGTTCCCTGTCTCTCTTGAACTGGGGAGCCCAGAACTGGACACAGGACTCCAGATGAGGCCTCGCTAGAGCAGAGCAGAGGGGTAGGAGAACCTCCATCAATCTCCTGCTCACACTCAGATGATTAATTCAGCGTGCCACTAGCTCTACTGACAATAAAATGTGAAATGGTTGTGGGTAGCAGCAATAGAAACCTGAAGCAAATCACTTGTGAGGGAGTGGGATGGTACAGGGATGAGGACATCCCCACCACTGTGCAGGGGCCACGTGGATCCCCACCTCCTCTTCGAGCTACACCTGCGCTTGCAGAGAGCAAGAAGTAAGATTGGAATTAAGCATTTGAACAGATGCTGGCCCCTTGCACCCTATGAAAGGCATCTGCTGCTCTCCTCAGCCGCCACAGGCAGAGCTGTGCTGGGTAAACAGGCGGCTCCACAGGCGCCAGGCAAGAAATCTCGGCGGTGGACTGAGGGATCTCGTCCCTGCTCGACCGCAACGGTGATTCATTAACATCAGTGACATCACCTCCAAAACTTCCACTTAGCAGGAGGCGACTCTCATCCAACACAAACGCTTTCTGTTGTATTAGACTTATGGATAATACAGCGTGTTCCAGCTTTTATCTATGCAATTACTCATTTCCCCTCAGGGCTAGTCTGCCACTCCTATCTCTCTCCCTTCCAATGCTTTTCCTTTCAAAAGCAGTGCTTAAAAATAAATGCAACTTTTTTAAAACCTTTGAAACAAATGGAGCTGTCCTTGTGGGTGAAATGCAGACACACTCCTCCATGACTGCACTGACATGAGTGCCATGCTTTCCAGCCACGGGTATTTTTAAGCTGAGGGACCTGAAAGTGATCTCTAGTGAATATTCAGACAGAGGCGGCAGCAGCATGGGACAAGTGAACTCATTTGAATGAAGTATGGGATGATCTGAAAGTTCAAGGGAATGCAGGCAGGATCCACACTCAGCAGGTTTGCTTCAGCCAAAGGGGCTGGGAGGCAGGAGGTGCTCCCTGCCCTCCACTCATAACGCTGTGAAATGCCTGGCTGCACTCAGCTCCGTGAATGCTCGTGGTGCCCCATCCCTACCCACAGTCACAGGTTACCAAGAGTCCAGGCACAAAAATCAAGCCCTGGAGATGTTGTCTGGAGCCTAAATGTCAGAAATGAGCCTTGAAACATTCCCTAGGAACTTTGTTCTCCCTATGTTTTGCAGACTCAAAGGGAGATACAATGAGAGGCAAACCTCTGCCATGCCTCCAATGAAACCATCCACAGAATTCCCACCCAGCTGACTATCACTCAGTACCCCCACAGAAACAAAATGTTATGGACTTTTTTCATGGCAACAGCTGGAGATCAAGATTTATGTCCACATACACATGGAGAAACTTGGTCACTGAGTCAGGGAGTTTACAAGCCTGCTGAGCAGTGTTACTCTCCCTGTCTCGAGGACTCCAGCCACACAACCCGACTCTCTAACATTTGAGATGTTTGAAAAGCACTGGTTCAGTTCCCAGAAAGCAAAAAAGATGGCACTCATTGAGTAAAGATGTACATTTCAGATGGGGAAGGAGCTATTTATTTAGTCTCTGGTGTCCAGTGTTAGCAGTGACCTCTCAGAGAGCTCATCTATCACGGCAGCTTTACCGCACCTTGTGCTGAGTCCTTGCCACTAATGAATTATGGGCAAATGTGCATAAGCTACAATATTTACATGTTTCCTTGATTGAATATATACAAGAAAGAAGAGGGAGCGGCTGTGTTCACATAGCACACATTTCCTGCTCATCCTGCTGTAAAAAAAATAAAACCACAGCCTTCCCACTGGAAGAGGGATGTGGGATGCCTGACAACAGAGACTATGAACATCTGCCAGCGAGCAGCTGTGGCAGAGCTGAGAGTGTCACACAAATGCTGCAGCAGCTGGATTTGCCCAGGACACCTGAGTAGCACGATCAAGAAAAAGAAAGCCACCTTCTCTAACGGCTTCTGACTGAGAGAAAACCACCTGCAAGAGGGATTCAGGGCAAGCTGGTGTTCAGTGTGAAAGCATCCTCGACCTCTTCTTGCAGATCTGCTTCTGGGCAGCCAGGCTGCTGCTGTCTTGCTGGTTATCTTCAGCATCAGGCTGAAAACCTTCAGCATCTCTGGTTGTTCCCTCTCTTGCTGGTGGCATCCATGACAGGGCAGCGAACCCATGGTAACAGTTGCTCTTATCACACAGATGCAGAGCACTTGCAGGGTTCTCCTGAGCTCTAATCATCAGTAACCACATGTTAATACAGGATTCCTGTCCAGGCTCTCTGAAACTTGCCAGGTCCTCACTGATGCTGATCTCACTGCTCACGGGCTCTGCCAGGAGAAAGGTTTGTGCCTGATCCTGCTGGTGTTCATCTTTAACCAGGAGAACTTTCCTCCTCTCTGCTTAATTCAGCTCATACAGTCTTGGGGCAGAGAGAGACCATTGTTGAAAGTACAAAGGACCCCTGAGGAGGCTGTATCTACCCAGACACTGTGGGCCCTTGCATGTACACACTCAACACAGGGACCAGACATGCTGCCAACTTAACACAGCTGGATGGGCAGCCTCTGTAACTTGGCACTTCAGAGCAGCTTTCCAAAGCTGGATAAACATTATCATTTATGGCCAGGAAGTCAGCTCACGAACATGCTCTGCCACGTCCTCAAGTCTTTGCCAAGATTTCTAGCTCACCTCACCTCTATTAAAGTGCGTTTCCTGCCTTTTTGGGCAACAGACACAAGAAACACTATCATATGCAGAAGACAGAAGTTAAAACGAGAAGCAGAGACCTCTGAGACAGGCTAAGATATAACTAGGACTGTTAATAGGGCCTGGCCAATTCACATTCCTTGTCTCCCTCTATTTGCATTTCCTTGCCCTGTTGCTGTCCCACATCAGTGTCTGAAGAGGCAGGACACGTGCAGAGGGACACATCATGTCTCCTAGTCAGATGGGTGGCACAGATTGCTGAAGAAATGACATGTTTCTGACAGCTGAGCCCATGGCACCAAGGAACAGTATGTCTGAGCCTCCAGCTGCCTCTTGTCCTGCAGCATTATGGCAGGTATCACTGTGCTGGCTCTGTGCCATGTAAGGGCAGGAGAGGTGGGATGACTGCCCAGCAATGCCTGCTTCAGCAGGAAGGCTGGACACAACTGCTACTGCAGTCTTGGAGAGTGGCAGCATTTCACCAGTTACTCATTTTCTCAATGGAAAAATATCATATTTCTACTGACTTCCCCATGCTCCTGGGCTTCCTAAGAGGGTACAGCAGTGCCATGAGAAGTTCTTCTATCCCAAAGGCCTTCTCCTGGGCTTCCTAAGAGGGTACAGCAGTGCCATGAGAAGTTCTTCTATCCCAAAGGCCTTTTTGCAGATGTTATGTGGTGACTGTACAAAGAACCCAAGTAGGAAATATTTTTCTCCTCCAGGCAAGCTCGATCTGCTCTGGGTGAAATGCAACAGCTGCTTACAAACATGTGCTGCAACGTTAGAGCCCAGTTTGGGGCCAACAGCAAAGATGCAAAACACATCCAAATGAGAGTGGAGGAGGGGAATTCTGTGAGGCAGGGACAGTCATCAGCAGAAATGACATTGAACAAGGATTCCCAACACATCATTCGTCCCTTGATTTTCCCTTCCTTCCAGGAGAGCCCCAAGCCATTGATATACCCAAGAAATGTCATGGCATTTGTAAGCTGAAGAATCACACTGCACCACAAAGCCCTTCTGCCTTAGTACACAGGCACACTGTGCATCCAGCAACACCAAAGGCTGAAACACAACCAAGGAGCTGTACATTCAAATATTTATGAACTTCCCTTTGTCAGAGAGTTTGGCACATTGAGGCAGACTTGCTTACCAATGCTCCTTTGTTTTAACACTCAGCAGCTTTAACCTTGGCTGGGACTCACTGGAGTTTTGTTTTAGAAGATCCAAAAGTTCTACATGATCCTGATGAGGAAGAAATTTAAGCTTCCCTCATCCAGCTGAATCGACCCATCCCTTTCATAAAGGCAACATTCAGGCTGCAAACAGATGGCTAAGAAGTAACACTTTCATGGTTTGCAGCAGCTCTGGCATTTCAAGTTGCCAAAGCCGATGGGAAGAGCCCCATGAGCCAAAATGTAACTGCTCTGCACTCTCCTGTTCGTTTGCAAAGAGCAGTTATTTAGCTACACACATAACCAATTTATGGTCCTTTACAGTAGAGTCTCTGGTTTCTTGGGAGACCATCTATTTATGAGAATATTGCCCTCATTTTTAAGAAGTCACATGAGAAGCAAGAGACTTCTCTGAGCAAAGGAGAAATCAGCCCCAGGCTTTGATGAGAAACCTCAATGTTCAGTTTATCAGCTTTGCACACCCACTCTCCCACTCCACCACTCAGGTCCCATGGGGTTGGCAAGATTGTGGGCCGGGAAACTAGACCAGGGAACTGATCTGGTTGAAAAATAACCTGACAAAACGTTTAACTTTTGCTACTTTGGCTGCACCAGTTTCCAGTTCATTCTCAGGGCAGAGCCACCAACAACAGTGCCAGCACAATCACCAGCTCAGGAAGGGACACAGCTCACACTGGTATCTTTCATTCTTAGCACAACAATTCAAATGCTTTTACACAGAACTGGGACTTTGAAAGGTGTTACCTGTAAGGATCAGTAGGGTCTTTGGCGTCACAGACATCTGCGTGGCCATGGCAGACACAACGCCCTCCAATGCTGATATCTTTGATGCTATAGTAATACTGGACAGCATAAGAAAAGTTGTGTATTAGTATCTTCATGTAACTGCCCTACTCAGCATACAGCACGACTTTATCCAGTAAAATGTGTTTGAATATTTCCTTTACAGTGACAAGCTGGACCTTGTAGGCTGCAAGTTGAGACCCACCCCCACTAACAGCCCATTACTACAAGCTGGGTCTCCCAGTGCAGGCTAAAGGCCACATGTGACACCAAGAGGTGTTTCCTAGTTTCATGTTGTTACTCCCAAGCACAGTTGATCCCTCCAGCTGCAGCCACGGCAGCAGTGGCACATGCTGCAGATGACTTCAGCTTGGGGAAGACCAACATAGAGAGAGAAAATCCCTGTGGGCAACATCTAGGGATGTCCTCTCCTCAAAGGCAGCATGCACAGCCCTCAAACACGTTAGCAAGAGGCATCAAGGCCTGCCTTACCCTCCTTGTCACCGTAGGGTCCCTCAAAGCTTTGCCCATCAGGTGCCCGAGCAGCGTGTTGGTCTGCAGGAAGCGCAGGCGGATGTTGGTGGCTTTGGTGAAATTCCGCAGGACAGGAGAGTAGGAGAAGTTCATGGCTCCTGGGCGCCCGTTCACCAGAGACACAACGATCTGCAAACACAAGGAGGGAAAAGATCAGCTTGGATGGGGCTCTGAGCAGCCTGGCCTAGTGGAAGGTGTCCCTGCACATGGCAGGGGAGGGACAGGGAATTTCTGGAGAGCATCCAGGGTGGGGCCACCAGGATGATCCTTCTGATGATCCTTCTGAGGAAAGGCTGTGAGAATTGGGGCTGTTTAGTCTGGAGAAGAGGAGATTGAGGAAGGATCTCATTAATATTTACAAATATCTAAAGAGTGGTGTCAGGAGGCTGGGGCCTCTGTTGTATCTAGTGACAGCGCAAGGGCTTAATGGGAAGAAGCTGGAACACAAAAAGTTCCATTTAAACGTGAGGGAGTCCTGGTCCAGGCTGCCCAGGGAGGGTATGAAGGCTCCTTCTCGGGAGAGCTTCAAAACCCACCTGGACAAGTTCCTGTGTGACTTGATCTAGGTTTGGCCTGCTTTGGCAGGCAGATTGAACTGGATGATCTCTAGAGATCCCTTCCAACCCTTACCACTCTATAATGATTCTATGACCTTTAAGGCTCCTTCCAATCCAAACCATTCTATGATTCTATGCAAACAAATCTGTATAATCAATCCTGTGAAGTGAGAGGAAATTAATCTCTCCTTCAGTCGAACTCCGTCTTTATCTCCTTTCCAGATGACTCAGTTCCCTGCCAGTCTCATTTGTTTTAACTGAGCCGTTTAAGTGGCACCAAAAAGTCAAGAGAGAATCAGTTAATGAGTACCCCTAATCACTGGGAAAGCCTGGAAACTCCAGGGGATGAAAACATGCACCTGCTCACCTCCCCATTTTCCAAAGGGACGATCCGGGAGTACTCGGTGGTGCAGATGGCGTGGTCGTCCTTGGTGATACGATCCACGGTGTGCAGCCCAAACTTCTCAATGCAGTCCCTCTTGGAAGCTGTCCATCAACCAGAGATGAGAGCAGTAAGAGAGAAGGAACAGTTCAGAGCCCTGCCTTGATTTTCTCACATTGACCAATAGGAGAGAAAGGTTTATACTCTTTGTTAAGCGTTTACTACATACTGATGGCTTTGTATCATTAACTCTGTCATTGCTAACACACAGGTACTCCACTAAGGGAAGGAGTCATTATGAGAATAATAGGCATGGACAGAAACCTCCCTAAATCACCTCATTCAGTAAATAAGTGAGAATGGCCACTGTACCTACTGTGATTAGGCAAAGAAACCTACCCCTTAATTGTGGTATTAACCTCAGAGTTTATTCAGCTTGAGATCTAGAGCCCTGGTCTGGATTTGTTGCCTTGATGATGCTGGATTTGCTATACTGCTTCACTCACCCAATGCTACACAACAGAAATGTCAAAGGCACCCAGAAACATTCTTTGGGGACAGCAGTCAAGGGCTCCTGCCACTAAGTGGCAATGCAAGGCTGGCTAAAGCCAGGGCACAGCTACCACCAAGCAGTCACATTGCTGCTCCTGCATCCTGCTTTGGGGAACACTGCAGGCCAAGATGCTCCTTGCAGCTACAAGAATATCCTGGCTTTTCTGCACAGCCCCTCCTGCAAGTCCAGCACCCTTATCCCCAGGATGTCTGGCATCCCTGTGCTGGCAGAGCCAACCAAGCCACAGTGAATGTACTGGTAAAGTCCAAGACCTGATTGTGCAGGGTGATGAACACCCACACGTACCCGTGGAAAAGCTTACACAGTGCCACTCTCAGGCCACCCTCTGCGGCTTTTCCCCTGAGGAAGAGCCAGGGACAAAGGCTGCTGATTCTTCCCACTCCTATTTTACCTGCCCCAGGAGCTCTCAGCAGTGTGTGACAAAGCACATATTACTGCAGCACTCCTGAGGTTGTTTCCATGGGGAGAAGGAGGAAGAAAAGGCATTCAACACAACCTGCTGCTCCTGGCAGCACAGCTCAGCTCACAGAGGGAGCTAATGGGGAAACAGCCTAATTCATGTGAATAATCCTCCAAAATCTGTTGCAATGTGTCTGCAGAAGGCTTCACTCTGTGTGCTGCTTTGGCAGGCTAAGCCAGGCAGGAGGAACTGAAAAGGGGGAGTACAGAGAGCTTCTGCCTTGCCTGCATTCACCTCTGGCTTGCACCCACCCACATCTCATCTCCAGAAATGTGGCATTACTCTATGAAACACTATTCTGGCAACAGCAGGAGCTCAGTTGCATCTACAGGAAGATGGTGTGGAAACATTTAACATCAGGTCTCCAGCTTCCAAGCTCTGCTGCACCAGGTGCTTTTCTAAAGGCAATTTATCCTGAATCCCAGGCGAGGAGCCTGTCACCGCTGGCTCAAGATGATTGATTTCCAGACCATTGCCATAGCTGGGCATGGAGACAGGATGCTCAGCAAGAGCAGCTAATAGGAAAAACAAAGAACTCCTCCAGTTATTGCAAACCTCCACAACTGTGTGAGCCAGGAGCCAGGCACTCTGAGCTAAAACTGAGCAACCCATCAGCCTCAAACCACAGCAATGCTTTAAGGAAGACTGTGAAGCCTGTCCTCAGCAGAGGATGAACTGTGGCTGCTCTCATCTTCATGATGGCACTGCTCAGCTTCTCTGGAGACATTCAAAACCCACCTGGATGAAGTTGCTGGGTGGTCCTGCTCTGGCAGGGGAGTTGGACTAGATTCTGAGGTCCCTTCCAACTCTTAACACTCTGTGATTCTGTAACACGCTGAGCTGGGGCAGACAAGGCTCTGCAGGCCTGGCTGGACAGCTGGGACCAGGCATCTGTCATGCCCTGTCCTCATTTGAAACGCTGTGTGGGGAATCCTTCATGCAGATAAACACCACCACACATCCCCAGTGCTCCTGCTTCTCCTTTGGTGGCCAAGGGAAGCACAGTGCAGAAGATTCACATTGCCATGGTCCCTCCAGCCCCCTCCCCAAGGGAGCCCATTAGCTGCACTGACAGATGCTTTCCACCACAGTCATTTCTTCCTTCCTCCCACAGTGATAAGCCCAAAAGCACTTCAGCAGCCTGGCTGGGGGGCTTGGGGCAGCCTGGGGAAGTGAACCACTCCCATGCTGAGTGGGGCTTGGGGGCAGTGCTGAGCCTGTGGGGATGGTGTCACCCAGGACAAGGCTCGTTGGTGTCTCTGGAGAACACTGACATTTCTGCTGGCTGCCTTCAACCCTGTTACTGAACTGACTGCTGTTTTTATTAGACCACCTACAGAATTCCCCACGCCAAAAATAAAGCTCTGCGAAGGACTCGTGCTTGCGAATCTGGCAGGTTTTGGAGCAGACACCTCTTTATTTTCATGGGAATTTTCCACTGGGCTGTGTTACTGATGTCACACACTGTGAGGGAAGGGGACTCTACGCGAGGCAGGGTTACCACTCCATGCAGGAACACGCAAGCAGGACCAAAGCTCCCCTCTCAGCCTCAGACCATGCAATAACATGACCATAACAGGGCCCATGAGAGGTTTCAGAGCTAGAAGAGAAACTCTGAGAGAAGATAGAAAAAAGCAAAGCAGGCAATTTGACAGCAGTAATTTCCCACTAGCACACAGCAGAGGGGAAGACACTTGCACTGGAGAGGAGCCATCACGTTAAAGCAACACAGAGAGTTAGATGTCTGCAGCTCTTTCCTGCCCTGCAAAAGGGCAACAAACCTAATGCACAGGCTGACAGGTAAGCCAGAAATATGAGCCTTTAGAGGCAGCCCAGGGCGAGGCCTCTGAGTGCTCCAAAGTCCTTCCTTGCCAGGTTTTAAGCTCCGGCTGTAGATCTTAACTCACATCTTCTCCCAATTACTGCTGCTGCTTCTGGGAAGAGTTGGTGCTTAACAAGTTCCTCAGCATCTGTCTACCCCATAGACCCTCTGGGAGAAGAGTTTTGTAGAACCATCTGTTTCTAAAGGGATCAGGTTTTAATGAGAGAATCAAACACAGCCTGGATATCTGCAGTTACCCTTTCCAGCCAGCTGTCTCTGATCCCATCTTGCCCAGCAGCAGGACAGTGGTGTCCAGCCCTGCACAGGCATCTTTGGTACTGGGAAGTGCCAAGGGACAGTTTTCTGCACCCAGACTTTTCTGTTACAGCAGCCACTTGAAATTGAGCTGCTGGTTTGCTTCTAGAGGAGCTGAAACATGCCAGTGCAGGGCAGATACACAGAGAGAGGAGGGCAGGGAGCAGATGATAAGAAATCCCACCTTCCAGCCTTAGACCAGCAATACCCAACCATTGAGACTGGGGCCAGCTGTGGCATCCACATCCATTTGGGTGGGCACTAATGACAAGACTTCAAAAACTACATTTAGTCCCAGAAAACAAGAAAGTTCTCCTGCCCTGAGGAGCACCACAACTTCACCCAGCTGCTCTGATCTGAGCCTCAACCCCTGCAGCCTTATTGGGCAGAAGAAACAGAGGACATGTACTGCATTGCAGCAGTGACACAGAAACAACCCCAAACCCAGCCTTGTACTTGTGTAAAGAGCTGTCTCCACTGTGGCCTTGCTACCTGGCATCACACTGAAGTTCTCTTGGAACACAGACATACTTACAGGCAAAGTACTGCCAGGGCTCGTAGGTAAGGCCAAAGTCAGTAGATCGCTCCAGCACCCAGAGGTCAGGACGAGGGGAATTGGCAAATTTGATGAGGACATATGCTACGTGGAAGAGCTGAAAGAAAGGAATACAAGGTTAGTTGGCTGCTTGAGTCATCATGAAAAACAAGGAGAGCTTAGTGGGATCCAAGCTGAATAAATTGGCACTTTGCAGACCCTTCTGCTCACAAACGGCCTGTGGAGCAAAATCCTCCGTATCTAAAAGGATCAATGATATGACATGGCTGCTGGAGAGAGATAGATTAGAGAGCTCAGCTCCCACCAGTCTGAATGCAAACAGAACACAGACTTGGTGGCTGCAGGCAGAGACTGTGAGGCTGTGCTAGGCAACACCTCAGACTTCACCTTGACCTGAACAGGCAGCACTGTTAACCAGCTATGAAGCTGTTCTTAGGGTACAGCCAACACCCTGGACTCCCAGTCTAGGAACATCTGACTGCACTTGCACACAACATCACAAAATCCTTCTTTTTACTTTGCTTCACCCACACCACCTGTGTTTTGAAGTCAGCTGCAGAAAAGCCCCAGCACAGCTCCCCTTCCCCAGGTGCCACAGGGAAGGGACAACAGCAGATCCACTTGATTTCAGCATAGCTCCACAATACTGGGCTGCTCTCACTTGTCTGGACACCAATGTGTGCACACACAGCCCTGTCAAGAGTCAAACAAATGTACTCTTTAAAGAGCTAAAATATCAGTGCTAGAGAGAAACAAAAGCTGACTTTCCCTTCCCTGGCTGGCACAGGCTCGCTCCAAGAATCCCCACTCCATCATCCTGTCACAAAGGGATATTTAAAGGCAAATAAAGTTCTCTTATCAGAGAAAATTCCTAACGTCAAAAGCAATCCAAAAGGGAGTTTAGTGCTTGAAATGCTGAGATTTATAGTTCATGCAAAGCTGGTGCCCTGGGAACATACATCTCCCAAAGTCTAACAGGTATCCAGAGGGACACTTCTGCAAGGGGAAGAAAAGGACAGCTCTGTGCCCAACTCGGCCATACCCAGCTGCAGGAGGGCCAGAACAGCAGCCTCCACCTCAGCCTTGCCCCAGCCACACACATTGCTGAAACAGAGGACAAGTATTAATAATAGCATGCCTTCAAAATAGCCCTGACAATCCATGGAAGTCTTTTTTAAAGAGAGAAAGAGACAAGGAACAGGTATTTAAATTTACCAAGTCATCCATAAAGCACATGTCATGGTCATTTAGACAAGAGTGTCTGAGCACTACTGTGTGGGTATGGAGCAAGAAGAAGGGCACATCCCTGAAGACTGGCACCAGCTCAGTCTCCTCCTCAGCAGGATACACAGACAAGAACTTCTTGAGGCTCCTGTCAGACATTCCTCTGGCTCTGGGTCAGCTTCTCCTCCACTTGTCAGGGATTGCTCTGGTTCCCACCACAGGTTGCTGGCACCTGAACCTACACCTGGCTGGCAGGCTAAGCAGGCTTAAGAGAGGTATTTGGGAAAGAGTGAATTAGAGCCAGCTGGGAAACCTGCAAGATCCTGAAGCACTGTAAGTCAGAGGCCATTCTCCAGCTGTGAATGGGTAGGAGGGTGGGATTTGTCACCACTGTTAGGGTTTGCACTGGTAAGGATTGGTGTCATTCAATCAAAGTGGTCATCCAACTATCTCTCCTGCTTCATCAAGGGGGAAACAGACAACCTTTGCACCTTGCTTTTCAAAACTGAGGAAAGCCAGACCCAAACACTGCTTTAATTTCCCTCTGCAGCCTATGTGTTGTCAAGGCACACACAGCTAAGCTGATTTGGAGAAGCAGCATTTTCTGCCTGCTTACCCTCTCAGCAGAGCTGTTATTTGTTACTGAAGCCCAAGAGGCTTCAGCTCAGGCAGCTGCTTTCTCTGCAAGGACCAGTTCTCACAGCTTAACATCTGCTTCTTGGCATGGGAATATGGCTGAGTACCAGCCAGTGAAGTTACTCCTTCCCTCCATTGTAAAATCCTCCCAGCTTTATTCTACAGAGAAGAAATTAATGCTCCTGCTGGAATCTGGGATAGCCTTTAGCTGGACAAAATTCGCTATGGCTTCAGCATACCTGCACGTGTTCTGGTCCCAGGCACTGGGAAGTCTCTGCTCTGGATGAACACCAGCCACAAACATCAAATAGAAACATGAGGCATATCCCTATCTTCTGCATTTATCTTTCTGCAAAGCCAGCTATAAGTTCATAGTAAATCCCATGGAGTCTCTGGGGATTCTCCTCGCTGTCCAGTTGCATACTGGAAAGAAATGTTCCTAATTAAACATCCTTGAGTCCAAACTCCTTCCATGCTTCTAGCCCCTGCCTCTGGAGAGCATGGCTTACAATCCAGTCACATTGGTGCATGAGAGTTGGTTTTTGTAGCATGAAACTGTATGCAAAACCGAGCTCAAGGCTCAGTGATTTACAAAGTGAAAACAACAGCCAAAACATCCCACTGGAGCTGGGGGCTGCAAGCCCTGGTGTAAGTAATGCTAGAACATGGGAGTGGCAGGGTCAGGCAGCACACAGGCTCATGACCCATACAAGCCCTCTCTAGCTGAAAGAAAATGATGTTGGTGGTTTCAGTACATTTTAAGTCATGGGAGATGGGAGTGTGTGCACGTACATTCATATACACACACTGGGCACTGTGTCCATGCTGCTGGGAGCTCTCTGGAAGGCCAGTCCCAGACTCCTTGGCAGGGTTAAATATCCAAGATCAGGGATAGCATGCTAGCTTTCCACCTTTCACAAGAAAGATTAGGGACCTCTAAGTTCTTGCTGGATCAGCTGCAGTAACTCAGCTGAAGCCCAGTTCAGATATTCCTACCCTGCCCCAGCTAAAAGCCAAACATGACTCCTCTGCTCCAAATCCATCATTAGCAGCACTGGTCACATTTATTCCAGTCATGACTGCAATTTTGGAGCACAAAGAACTCAGCCAACAGTGCACATCCACTCCCCTCCAGCATGTAAAGGTTAGGGTCATTCCTACATGAAGCACAGAAAATACTCATGAGTCTGTAACCGCAGTGAACTCGATTCTGGAACGAGCCCCCACATCCTGGTACTCAGAGGGATTTTTATCACATCTGCTCAGTCCCCTGCTCCTCCATCCAACAGCCTTATCTTGTAGAATATCACAGCCTGCCGGAAAAAATAAAGGCAGATTGCCTGCTTCAAGTGCATATGCTGAGAAAACTTAAGAGAGATACAAAGATGGAGCAGTAGCTCTAAAAATAGAGCTGGCAGAAAAGCCAGACTTCTCATTCCATGTTTAGTTCCAGTACAGTTCTGCCCAACCAATATTGCACGAGAAATGGTCTTTTTTTTTTTTTTCCCAAAAGCCTTTATTTAGCTCCTATTATCAGCCTGATGAATAAAACCCTCTATGCTCACAGCCTCTTGGGGAATTTTTATCCCTTCTGCATAGAGGAAGGAGGTGAAACATCACATTTAATGCACATTCTTGTGGCCAGGCAAGCAGGCTGATCCCCTGCCCTCACCATGTCTGAAAACACACCAGGTACAACTCCACCTTCCATCATCGCCTGGGAATTCATGAGATGAGTTTTCAGCCAGGAAATTCTGACAGTATTGTAACTAGCAACCAACTTTCTCTGCAAACAATAACATCCCTACATGTAGCTGATGTTGCCATTAGTGGTTTTGAGACATGTTTCCTTAGTAACAATCACTTGTGGCTGCCCCAGTGCCTGGAAGGATGGAGCAAATCTCAGAGCCAGGAGAGGAAGATGGAGATAAGGGCATTTCCTCCATCTCCCACTCACTCCATCCCTTTCTGCTTTTGGATGGTGGAAAGCTTTAATCAGCATCAACATCCCATGAAAATATCATTCTAGTTATGGCCCAGTGGAACAGTGTAAAGAGTAAAACCAAGATCCAGAGAGACAAGAGAAACTCAGTTGGTTTCGGAGCAAGACATTCTCTGTCCATCCATTTATCCATCTATCCTCCTCTTGCCTCCAATGGCAAATTTGCACCTTTCACCTCTATTCCCTCCCTCGAGACACTGATTTCAATCTCCCTATTCTGGGAGGCATCTATGGAAAAGAGACAGCAAGCTGGACCCAGCCACATGCCACGTTTCCTTGGGATTTTTGCTGTAGTCTCACTGATAGTCCTCTGAGGTGCCACAAAGGCACATGGTAACATTCAACAAGCAAAAGAAATCTTTACATTGTTGTAACATTGGCAACTACACTGTGTCAAACAGCAAGAAAGGGCCTTTTTTGGTGCTTTGACTAAAAGGTACAAGCAGGCAATGTTGGCCAGGAGCTATATGCAGCTCTGCTCCGGAGCATGAAGAAGTAGTTTATATAGTAAACCACTCTCTGATTTTCTGTAGGACAGATTTATTACTTTTGGCATTGACTTACTAAAACATCACCATGTAAAAGCAAAGCAGTTCATCTCTTCCCAACCACTGCTGTCCCCACAGTGCACACGTGGGGAAAGCGTTACCAGCGCTGTTGTGTTCCTGCTGGGGATTTCCTGGAGGGATGGGATGGACCAGGCCAGAAGGTTCTGCTCCATAGCACAGCACATGGACCATAAATCCTGCTCTTTAGGGGCACGTGAGGCCCCCTGGACACATGCAGCATGGCCAGCCCAAAGGGCTTCAGCATAGGCACAGCTGGCACCTGCAGCACTGTACCCCAATCTGGGTCACTGCAGGTTAGCTCCAGACATCTGTCAAACCTAAAGCAAAGCAGGGAAAGCATAGAACCCCCATAAGAACCATTTCAGAACCCACTGGGGAAAGTGGTTTGTTTTTTGGGTTGTTTTTTCATTTTTCCCTTTCAAAGGTGATTGATGCTCTTTTTTCCTCCCAAGCCCATCCATCCTCCAGGCACCGCCTTGATCCAACCCTGCAGCCACAAGCATCCCTGGAAGATGTGGCAGACGCCAGAGTCTGGATGGGGCTATTGGTCTGCAGCCCCAGGTAAAAGCAGCTCCCTGGGTGCACAGGGCACCTCTGTCCACAGCCTGGGCACCAGCACTCATGCCAGGGGCTGCCCAGTTACCGTGGGCATAGGCAACACTCGATGGGCTCGGAAACACTTGGCAGCACAGGCACAGCAGCTGCTCTTCCCAGCAGTGGCAGAAGCTAAAGCTAATAAACAATCAAACTAATAAGCCAACAAGAGATCTTCATGAACCTTTCATCTCTGCAAACAAGTATGTGGAAGGTGAAAAAGCCCCATAAAGCCAGAGAGCTTCTGACTTGCTTTGAATTTCTCTAGGTCAGTGATCTGCCCCTTTAGCATCTTTTCCCTGTAATCATTTATTCCCACTGAAGCAATGGATTTACTCATTAACAGCCCTGCTGTCCCCCTGCTGAGCCCCAGCTGGCCTAGCAGCACATTTATTTCTTCCTAGCCTATACATCAGAATCTTTAATCAAAATCTCTCACATTTAGCTTCTGGGAGGTATGTGCCTACCTTTTATTCTCAATCACACACAAGCTATTTCAGTCCTTCTAGGTGGCAAAAAAGAAAAGGTGCTTCCCCCTTAAAGCAGGGAAGCTCTGTGCTACAGCAAGTGGTGCTGATCATCCCTCTGGTTAGTCAATGGAGTTGGGCTTTAGAAGCATTCTAGAAGCTCTGCAGAGAATCTGACAGGAGTGAGAAGAGAAAATTGAAATTGAAAGCTCATATCAAGTGTTTTTAATGATATTCTGTAGTTCTGCCCATCCCCCTGAACAGAGAATGCATTAGAGGCACTTGTTTTCTCTGAATGTCACTGTGGAGACACAATCTCTTCCATTTTCTAAACTAATATTTGAAGTTATAAGACAGAGAAGAATTTCCCTCTAAGGTACTGTGTAACGTATGAGTAGGAACAAGCATGGCTCCAGGGCTCTGACTTGACTTTTAAGTCACCATATAAACTCTTTTTCTTGTTTTCTGGTAAGGAAGCTCTCTACAATTCTGGTTCAGACCAATTTGAAGCTTGTGTACAGCTTGATGTAAGCATCCCCTGAATGCTGCACAAGTAGCTTGCTGTCTGCAGCTTTGGGCAGGTAGGAATTTAATGGGATGTTCCACAGACTCTGTGTCCTGCCCATACACCTCTGTGCCTCTTAATGTCAGCTGGCTGAATGTGCTGAGCATCAGGCTCTCACTGCACTGTGCAGGCTTGTTGAGCCCCAAGCAATGCCAATGTCCTGCCTTTTGCCAAGTGCAGCCTGTACACAAGCTTGTGCTTGAACTCCAGCCATACTAACTGGCGTGCTTGCATCCTACAGCTGAAATTGCTGAGGAAAAGTAAGACTTGAGGGATGTAATCTAAAAGTAGTTAATTTAAAACAGCAAGAAGCAGCAGTCTCTCCAGGGAGCTGTCAGTTCACATGTAGGGAGAGGTATTTTTTAGTAACTAATGGGAAAGAACTACTTTTAGTCATGATGGTCCTGCCTGGTACCTCCTGTTTATCAACACGCAGCCTACCAGGGTAAGAACTATGACCTTGAGCACAAGGAAAGGATCCCATTAAAGACCATTCAGCCAAGGACAATGTCGCTGTGAGAGGATTCCCCCAAGAGTTTGCCAGTCAGAGCTCAGAGCTGCTCCCTATCTCTCTCATTTCTTCCAAGTACAATTTAACAGCTCTCAGTTAATTTGGTTAACAGTTCACCCAGCTGCATGTGTGCTGAGATACACAGAATAAAGTGTCCACATCACGGATTGTTTGCTGTTAAAACACACAGAAGGAATCCATGACTTTGGCAGTGATCACAACTAAACCAAGTCATTAAAACATGGCACATTCCAGACCCAGATGTATGGGCACAGCTGTGAGCAGGCTCAGGGTTCCACGGTCCAGCACAGCAGAGCTCAAAGCCTCTGGTGTGCTTGGGCCCTCCAAGCTCTGCCAATGCCACAGCCTGTTGTCTCTGAACCTTCCTGGGAGGAGGCTGGAGAGGGCAGAGGGCTCTTCTGCACAGTTCCTCTGATTCCCACTCTTGCAAGCCACCACCAGCTTGGGCAGGCACAAAACAGCTGGTAACCTTTACAAATAAAAGTCAAGGCAAAGCCTCAATGGATTTATGAGTGAAGGTGCCTCCCCCAAGCCAAAGCTCCCACACAACCAAGCTGGAATTTCAGCCATGCACTGGGACAAAATTCCTCAACTTCCTCCAAACAGCTCCTTGCTAAGAAATCTGGTCTGACCTTTCGTACCACTTCATTTCTTCTGCTCTGCAATTAAAAAGCAGCAGCAGCACAGCACAGCCATCAGTTTTTGTTCAGTTGCTGTATGGAAACAGTGTGGGCCAGTGAAGACCAGCTTGGGAGTGCTGAAGTAAATCTCTGTGTGGCACAGCATGTGGCACCTGCACTGTACTGCTGGTGTCTGAGTTCAGCAAACATGGGTTATGCTTCAGTTACACCCCAATGAAGATGAGGTGCCTACCACTGCAGAACCCCTGAAAGCATTTCAAGCCAAGCAAAGAAATTGGCACCAGTCTGAGAGTCTGCCTGGCTCTCAGTTTAAGTCTGAACTGGGCAGCACAGTAGGTAGCTCAAGTTCACTCTCAAGCTCCTATGAGATGTAATGCTTGGCAATTTTCAAAAGGATTTTGGTTTGAAAGGGTTTTTAATCTCCTGAAGCCAGCATGACCCTGCAACCAGTTCTTGTAGCTCATTGTATCTCCCTGTGAACACTCTGCCTTCATCACCTCCCAAACTGAGGCAGTTAAAGAAACCTGCAATGCAGACAGGCAGGAGACCTCTCTCCATTGGCTTCACCAATCCCTAATGATATAATAGACTCTCCAACAAGCTGGAGTGGGAGGGTGGAAAATCAGACAAAACACACGTTGATTAATTTCTCTTCTTTGTAGAAGTGTCAGTCATCAAAGGATGGGTTCCTGGCATGCAGGGGAGGAGAAGCTGAGCATGGTACACGAGCGACCCTGTGATTTAGGTATAAAAGCAAAACCCTGTAAATGGACTAAGATTTAAAGAAAATACCATTCAGTGAAGTTACACAGATGATGTCATACAGCTCTGAACATCATGAACTTGCATCTAACTAGTAGTGCAAATTAAAGTAGAAGCTGTTTCAGGCAACTCACAAGCTGAGCTGGCTGTGCAGGCAGTTGGTGAGAGAAGTATGCATCCTGACTGGAGAGAAGTTTCCATTTCCTTGAACTTTCCCTTCTGCCAGTTCACCTCTAGTCTCTGAAGTGCATTATCTCTGCTTTCAGGGCTTACTCTAACCTTTTATTGTCATCTTATCTTCATCCTCTTCCTGCCTCAGCTTCAAAAAGAAGTTTTAACATCACAGAACAGTATGAATGAGCTAAAAAAGAATGTGTGTATGTATATATAAACACACCAGTCCAGCCTCTTTGGCGACCTGGCACACTTGCAAAGGCTGGATGGTGCTTTGCATGCAAAGATGAGGAGAAGCAACCTGCCCAAGCTGATGAAGACAAGAAAACTACAAAACTCCCCCAGTGCCTTGAGCGAGCTTTGCTAAAGCAGTGGTCAGACCAAATAGATCTATCACTAATCTCAAGCTAGGCAGCATCCACTGGGTTCATGAGAAGAGGAGGCAAATACACCACAGCTACACTTGTGTCATGAGCATAAAACGTGGCTGCTCTGGAGTCCTTGTCCAGGACAACAATCAAGTAGCACTTAATTCCTGCAGCTGTATTTGAGAGTGCACTGAAAAGTGTTTCTGAGGAGCTACAGAAAACAAACTTCTGTGTCTTGCTGAGGAGGCCCCATCCCAGAGAAGACCTTTTCTATGGACAACATTCACTCACGACTGCTAGGAGAAATCTCCACGCCTGTCAGATCAGCAAGATGGATCCCAGGCACCAGCAGCCCTGTCCTTGATAGCAGAGCAGGATGCACATCTCTGCAGGAACGTAAGCCCTCAGCAGCACACACCTCAAAGATGTCTCAAAAGGCACTTGAGCTGCCCCTCTGGGCAACGTGCAGGACAAACCCTGCAGCTTCTTCCTCTGATGGTTTTTAATACACAAAAAAAGAAGCCAAAAAGCCCCAAACCCACAAACTCCCTGTTCTCTGCACCTCCCACACCGGCCAGGGCTCATGAGTCAGAGGCACAACCAGAGCCCAGGCTGCTGCTATGGGAGTTTTGCTCAAGTCCCTATCTGCCCAGGAAGAGCTCGGTTATGACACCAGAGGCTCCATCCGAGACAAACGTAATCTCCTGAGATAAGGCTTGTCTGCAGTGAAAGGAAATCGGCTGCTTTGTTTCAAACCAGACCTCCCTTGTAAGTACCTTTTTGCATACGCTTGCATCTCCTGTGCTAAGCTGCTGGGCTCCGTGGGCCAGTGCTGGGGCTCATGCAACAGCAGGAGCCCAGAATAAATCACTGCAGTGGGCTCTACGCCAACACTGACAGTGGCAGCAAGGGCTGTGGTCTTCTGTGAAGCAACTCTCCCCAGGACTCACTTAATCACAGCCTCTATGACTCACTTCACATCTCCAAAAGAGGCCACTGCCCCACATCATTATTTGCTCATTGCAGAAGCAAACTCAGGAGCTCTATTCATGAAAGCTTGATGCTAATGAAGACCAATAACCACTTAACAACCCCTTCAGCTGCCTCATGGAGGGTTTCCTGAAACCTAAATGTGCTGCTGGGTGTTCACCTACTCTGGCTACACTGCAAGTCTCTTGCACAGAGCAACTTCGAGGTCACTCAGGCTATTCAAGCTTTGTGTTATTTTTAGGGCTCCCCATTACGTAGGGATATCCGGGAAGAATTCACAGATCTAGTCCAATTCCCACAGAGTTCAAGACCAAATTGCTCATGAGTTCATTTTATCCTCAAGGGTTTTTCCTTTATGTTTGGCTTATACCCTCCTATATCTAGTGGTATTTTAATTCTTTGTAAAAAAAAAACCTTATTAAACCTTATTTTAAAGGGAAAAAAGTATGCAGCAGCCTTGGTGGGTGAAATAGATATTTTAAGGCATTTCTCACATTGGGAATGAAGAGCTAGAACATCTGAAAAGTCCATTCACATCCTGCCCTTCTTGTTAGCTTCAGGCTGTTGCCACAGAAAACAAGGGAAAAGCAAAAGAGATGGAGACATCCTGAAAGGCACATAGGCTGAAGAGAGCATGATGGGTGATTTAAGCTTTAAGTTACCCTTTGCAGCCATGGCACTACCAGAGGCAGTTTCCCTGTCCATTCCCATGTGAGTACCTGTGCCTCCTTATGTCTCCCTCATGTTGTCTTTGAGGAGATCCCCTCAGATTTAGACACAGCCACTGCATCACCACCTCTGTGGGACCTCCCCCATCTCCTCTACCTCCATGCCCACTCTTGACCAAAGAGGAAAGGCATGTGCCAAACATCAGCAACTTAATTACCTAAGATTAGCTAGAAGAAGCACAAGCTGGTGTCTTGCAGCCTCCTGTTTGTGGAAGTGCCCTGACCAAGATCATTAGAAACATGCAAGCTGGAGTATTCTTGCTATGAGCAAAGCCAACATTGGCAGAGGAGGGAATACTCCATGAAGCTGGAATTCACCCCTCCTACTCTTCATCCAAAATAGCCCCACGGCTAGGATGATCAGACTCACTCCAGAATTTGACTGCTCTGGGGTCAGCTGAGGAGAAAGGAGCTGTAGGCTGGAGATGTGCTATGAAGGCAGCAGTGTGGTTGCTGAACATGGTAGCAGTGGAAGGTGAATGTGAAGGGGTTGTTGCAGTTCACCTATGGTTTCTGCTTTGTTTATTTATTATGTTTTTTTAATTAATGCCCAGCTGCCTTGGGTATTGAATCTCAACTCAAAGTGACTGTGCAGAGCCTGGGGACAGCTGATGTATTAAGGCAAGCCCACAGCAACTCCCCAGCCTGTTCATCACACTGGCATTGGCTCCCCATTGCAGCAGCTGACTGGGCCTGCTGCTGAGAGTAAAACAAATGATACTGACTCACTTGTCTACAGCATATTATGTTTTGATATATTTATTGCCACCCCAATCGGAAGAAAGAAACATTTCTCTCTTGGACATAATGAAGAACACATTTCCAGTACTTGACAGCTGGAAGCTGGAAAGGTAGCCAGAAAAAATCCCCCTTTTTTTTTTTCTCCTTTAAAGTAAGCATCTGGAAAACTTGTTTGCCGGGGAAGAGGAACTCTCTCAAACCAACCCAGAGAGTCAATTAAACTGGGTCACAATTCACAGGCAGAAGCTGATAAGATCACATCATGAGTGTGATATCAACGTGTTTTCTGTCTGTCCCTGGCAGCTCCACTCCAGTAGGATAAAAAGAGGCTGCTTTCATTTAATGAAATGCAGCAACTCCCCCAGGCAGAGATTTTCAGTGTGGTTTAGATCAGCCACAGAAATACAGGGAATTCTTTAATCCCCACCCCCTATCTCTTCAGCTGATACACTCTGGGAAATGCTAATATGTTCCTTTGCCTGAGATGGCAAATGAGCTCCCCTCCACCTGCTCAGGTGTACCCACAAGCTTCAGGCTACTCCTGGGACCAGCCCAAGTTGGCACAAATACAGTAGAGAGAATGACAACCAGCACACACACTTACAAGTGTGCATGCAAAATGCTGCTTTGACCAGCCCAGATGCTCAAACTAAACCAGGGAACCCCTATTCTCTCCATCTGCTGTCACAGCATCACTCTCTGCGCTCTGAGTGCAGCCCAAGGGCTGGGGCCAGTCACCAATTAAAGATGGAGTAGCAGAGGTGCTGAGCAATGGTGGGAGGGACCACTGCTACATGTTATTTGCTGACACAGATCCATGACCTCCGTCACGTCTAAATCACAACTTAAAGCTGGTACCAGGCTGCCCAAACCTGCCTCCTCTGTTCTGGGCGCTTCTGTGAGGAGGCTCTGGCAGGGCCTGTCAGCCAGGCGCTTCTCAGCACAGCGCTGCTCACATCATGCTGCTGGGAAAGCCCTGCTGTCATGGAATCCCAGAATAGAGGGTGGTTGGAAGGGCCCTGCAGAGCTCATCCAGCCCAACTCCCTGCTAAAGCAGGGTCCCTTCAATCAGAGTGCACAGGAATATGGTCAGATGGGTTTGGAAACCTCTGAAGAAGGAGCCTCCACACCCTCCCTGGGCAGCCTGGGCCAGGGCTCCCTCATCTTCAGAGTAAAGACGTTTTTCCTTGTGTTTAAGTGAACTCTTGTGTGTTCCAGCTCATGTCCATTACCCCCTGTCCATTACCCATATCGATGTGCTGATTGCTTTTCCCAGAAGCATGAGCAGCTGACAGGAACAAGAATGCTCTGCTCTGGCCTGGCCGGCTGGGAAAATGATTCTCCTCTAAATTTCATGACAGGTTCAAATTCTTTTGGAGGGAGGACAAATGTGGGGTTGTTTTTAAATATGTGCTGTGTTATTGTAACTAATAACAGGAAATTAATGGCTCTCTAAGTGGTGGGACAGCAGGCAGTCCCTCTGGGGCAGGCTGCTGCGTGTCCCCACCATGGCTGCATCCTGTGTGCTGCCTGCCTCTGATGGCTCGTGCAGCACAGACTGCCAAAAGCACTGGACACCCCTCAAAGGGCCAGCAGCAGATACAAGGGAAGAGAGGAGACATAATCCAGAGCCAAAGCCTCCTGATGCACTCTGTGTCCCATACCTGTGGGACAACGGAAGCCATTGTCTGGGTATGTGTTATCTATCCTGGACACCAAAGGTACATTCAAAGTGACATGTGCCACCTCCTCTGCCCTGGGGACAGATGAAGAGAATCCTCCCTTCCTTACCAGCTCCTTGGCTGCCACTCACCAGCCATTGGAAGAAAAGCTGCTTCTGGCACACACAAAACATTTCTTTTTGAGAAACAGAATGAACTCACACTGTTCTCCAGCATTCAGTTGTTCATCTCAGCAGGCCATTGGGCTCTGCCAGAACAAACACGACATCAAATAAACAACGCATTAAGATGAAGCACGCTGCAGGCACGTGCGGTCACTCTGGTCTCAAGCCCCAGTGGCTCCTGTGGCTCAGACATCTGCAGATGCTTTGCTCTGCTCACCATAGAGCCCTGCTTTTTTCTCTGACCTACCCCAGGGCTGCCTTGGAGGTAGTTTGCTGCAGAAATCAGGCCTTGCTGCTGACAGATGAGTCTGGCTCAAATGCAACATCTTTGCGTAGCCGAGGACTGATGCTTTCAACACACCTCCAGCTATCCTGGTCAGAAAGGTATTAGCACACAAAGAAGGGGTCAACTGCAAACAACAACACTCCTTTAAGTGCTTCTGCTCAGACAGCATCAACCAGAGGCAGCAGTAATCCACCTGCTACAGTTTCAACACTGCATTTCTGGCTGATGAGACACGCACAGTCCCCAGCAGCCAGGGACCGGAGGAAGAGGTGCAGCAGCCCAAAGCTTCCAGCCCAGAGGTGTGTTCCAGGTCGTGCTTCTGACCCAGTTTCAAATGCGAGTGGTTTCTATTGGTAGAGGGCTGTTGATGCACCTGTCATCCCCCTCTCCCTTTCAGCAACCTGACCCGGGGCAGCTACGCCATGAATGCACTCACATCCTGTCCCACTCCTGGGGACACTGAGGCACGTGGGGCAGGAGCACTGAACAGCCAGATCTCACAGCTGATGTGAGATGCAAGCACTGAGACACAGGGAAAACAAACCCCAAAGCCTTTCCTATCACCTCACACTAAAGACAGTGTCCCAGTCTGCATGGCAATCATCTCATGTTTCCTCCTTCCACTGCAGAAATCCAAGGCCTTATCCCCATTCCCTGCCCAGAAGACAGCATCCCTGGGGGGGATATACTACCCTTCAACACAATAAAAAGGACTACAGTTGAAGTACTAGTTATGGATACAGCACAAGCACAGCATTACAAACTCAGCACGCCCTGACCAGCACATGTCCTCACTGGAGAGATGGGGGGATCATCGGCACTGCAGGCATGGGCAGCTCATCTCCATCAGGCTCTAGGATTTGCTGTGCTGTTGGGGCAGGGCCAGGGCAGTACACAATCACTGCTGCACCTGTACTGCTCCTCAGACACAAAAGGACACCAGGCTGTTATTTTGGAAGCAGCAGTAGCATTACTGTACAGTGTCATCCTACTATGAGATTAACAAGAAGCTTTTAACGACCTGGTGTGAATATCCCAAAATGCCTTTAGAGTGGCTGCTGAGTGCAGCCATTTAACTTCTGCCTTTGCTGAACACTCAACAGTTCTAGAGACAAGGACCTTGTGAGTGCAATTTAGCCCTGAGTACAGCATGATGTGTAACAGTGGTATAAAGACAGTGGGGTCAGTAAGAAGTGGCTGTTGTGCAGAGATGGATCCTTCAGCAGGATGCACACTAACCTGAGTGGGTTTGGCTTACAGTTGTTAGAGAGCTGTACATCACAGTCCAAGGGAGGCCACTGTACCCTCCTGCTCTGCTCCTAAGAAAGCATTTATAAATATGTTCCAGGATAAACGCTTGTTAAACAGTGTTTTTCAACTTGTCTGAGATCAGATTCTTCACCTCCTGTTTTCGAAGAGAGCCATCTTCAAAGGAGGGGAGGAGGCAAAGCCATTCATGCCAACAGGGTAGCTACAAGCAATCCACACTGTTTGGCACTCCTCTCCAAAGCTGTTGTGGTGGGTGTTTGTACTAGATGGTATGTCTACCAGGCACAGCCAAAGCCTCCCCTGCGATGCCTCCCAGCACTGTTCCTAGGCGCAGGGTACAGCGCCCTGACGGCCTCCAGAAACCCAATCTGCCTGGGGAAACGTGATCACCTCCAGAGCTCTGCTGCTGAGGGACAGGGGGCACATTCTGCCAAGATCACAGCAAAGGAGATTGGCATCTGACTCCGAGCCTCACGGTTCATGAAATCAATATATGGGCCACAGTAGTAACCTCAGCTCCTCTGCTCTTTGAAGAGTTCTCTCCCTTCCCCCCTCTCCTGACCATGAAACCAGAGTCTGGGTGGTCCCTTCCAAGACTGTAAATTGGCTTGTTGAAAGCCTTAGCAAAAGAAAGGTCAGATGCCTTATAAAGGGAACAACACTGACAGTACTAAGCAACTATTTGCCTGTTATTGAAAGGATACGCACATCCACACAGCTGGTTGCACTACAGCAGACATCACACCTCATCCACATCCACCCACGTGGCACAGGTTTGCCCCAAAACAATGTGTAAAGATACAACTCTTAGTGGCATGCCCCGAACCTTCAGTTCTGGCTACAAAACAAGGCAAAGGTGCTGTGAGTTGTGGAGTTGCTGCCCTCTGCTACAGATTGTAAGCTACAATAGAGAAAACAAATCTGTTGGGAAGCAGAGCTTAGACTCGACTCCATTTAACAGAGGGTCAACAAACAAGTAAGAGTTCTTGCAAGCAGAAACTCCACGGTCTTTTCTACAGGTTCAGCCACAGGAAGACAACAGCACAGTAGACAGACAGAGATAGATCTGCATAGGGGTGATCCAGAGCCTGGGGTCTGCCAGGAGGTGATTGCATGCTGTGAAGCCACTGCTCAACATTTACTGGAGGAACGGGAAAGCAACTCCAATACTTCCCAGCAGAACCAGTAATTTTGTGAGCAGCAGCTGAAAGGCACAGCCGAGGGCAGGGGCTGCCCAGCAGACTCTTCAGACAGCAGAGCCCTGTCCCAGCAGTCAGAGCACACCAGGCTGAAAACATACAAATGCTTACTGCTCCACAGTCTGCCTGGAACCACTGAAAGCCCTTCCCAGTATCCATATTCCAATGGTTTGAAGGAAGGACAAGACGGAGACAATGGGACAGAGAGCAGAGACAAGACCATAAAGACACTTGACAGCAACCTTCAAGCCAGTTTCCAGTCACTTTCCACGAGCTGACACCCATGAGAAACTGCACCTTTGTGCTGCATGAAGCAAATACAAATGCCTCAGACCCTAAAAAAAACCCAAATTCCCTTGCAGGAACCCCAGCTGCCCAGCAATCTTGAAAAACTCAACTGTCTCACAGGTGCTCCTATTGCTCTCAAATTTTGTAAGCCACGCAGCATCACTGCAAGGCAACCAGGCATTTACAGCTTGCTCAGCCTCTCCTGCTTCCCTGCTCCCACTGCCCAGCCCTGGGAAAGAACAGAGATAAGGGGAGTGCTACAGAAAACACAAGAGCTTAAGAAAGCTGAGATTTAGTGGAGATAAAGGGCCTGGGTGTGTAAGCACACACCACTGAATAAAAGACCACTGCTCAAAGAAGGTATGTGTCCAGGGTGGGGGCATAGCACAGGTATGTCATTTACTTAGGAAGTTAAAGGCAAGTTTAAGCAATACCTGCATTGTCATTTCATGGTGCCACAGGATGATGAAGTGTGGCCAACTGGCCTTACTATGCAATGGCTCTCTGCAGAGAGATGTCAGAGCAGCCCAACGTGTGCAGAGGGGGGCTCCAAGGCTCAAATGAGTGCACCGCAGCCTGAGGTAACCACTTAGGCACCTCAGGCAAAAAGCAGCAAAGAGGGAAGCAAAGCCACATGGGTCCTGCCTGCAGCACCCATCCACCCTTCCTGGAAGCAGCCCTGCTTCCCTGCTGAGCAGGCTACAGCATCTGCCTTCCCCCTGGTTTGGGTGAACAGCACATGCTGGAAAAGGCTGCATTTCCAGCTGCATTTGTCAGGACAGGAGACCCAACCTTTGCCAACATTAATGGTAGCACACAGCTGATTGTCAGTTTCTTTGTGCAGTCCCATCACCTCCAGTGACGAATTTTGAATCCTCATGGTGTGAATTTAAACCGCACTCTGGACTATGAACATAGAGGTAGAGATTGGGTGTGGGACTGAGGAAAGGAAAGCACTGGTGTAAGCAAAACAAGAGGTATAAAGCATCCTCCTTCTCTGGCTTGGGCTGATGGGACCACAAACCCAGCCGCAGCAGGAGCTCCCAGCATTATGTTCTAACAGCTGCACAGATCTGCTACCAAAATTGTCACAGGTAGCCTTCTTCAGCCAACAAGCCATGCTAAAGACAAAGTGGTGAGGGAAGAAAATAATTAAAGGGACAGAAAAATCCCATCTCCAAACAACACAGGACTTGCTGTTTTAAGAGGTGATCCCCTTTCTGCACCAAGCTCAGAGAGCTGGAGGGAGCCTGCTAGAAACAAAACTGCAGTGACTGGGGATCTACAAAGCCCAAATCAGCTCCAGGCTCCTACCTATTAAATGTGAACCAAGCATTTCAGCTGCCAGCCCCAAGGATAACAAGGCAGGAATAATGTTTCAGTGCAGCCTGAAACTCTGAGCACACAATTCCCCAGGCTCCTTAAAACAGACTAATTTTTCACACTGTTAAGAGGAAAGCAAACAGTTTAGACATTTCTGTTCCAACATTAGGCTCTCAAGCACGTATCTTATCAGCACAGCTTTTGCAGCCTTTCTAAGCTCTTTCAAGACTTTGACCTTCAGAAACCTGGAGAGGGGGATGGAAAGCCCCCTCTATTCACAGTAGTGAAAGCACAGCACATTTTCAAGAGGACATTCTTACCATCCAGTGCAAACAAATGTTCCCAACTGTAAGTTGGGAGTTGTTTAAATTACAGCAAGTAATATCAACCCAGGTTCACTGTACAAGACAATTTAAATATTCTTAGGAGTTTCTGGGCACAGCTTACAATTGAAATGGAGAAGCCAGACAAAAGAATACACATCTCTGCTTCAGACAGCTTACAAGGTGGTTTACACTCAGAGTATTATAAACACAGCTACACCAGCTAGGACCACAACCTTGCTGGGATGGTCTCTACAAAGTATGCTAGGAGCTGTACAAACGTGGGACCTGCTTCATGACCAGACATTCTAGGTCCTGCAGTGCTACAGATTTCAACAAAAGCTATGAGAGAGCTATAGTAAAGACCCTTTTCAGTACTGACAAAGCCTTGCTAAATTTATTCAGGAAGATCTTGGCTAAAGCATGGACTTGAATAAAAACCCCCAAGCACAAACCCACTTGAGTCCCCTTCCATAAGGTATAAATAGGATTTTATGCTTTAGACATTGGATGGGAGTTGAAACAGCTCCTGCTCTTTTTGTGGCCAACTGTGAGTTCAACATCTGTGACATTTCCAGAGCATTTGAGGGGCCTGGGGCAGTAACAGAAAGATCCCACCACAACAGAGCATGCACACAAATACCACCTAAATCTACTATGGCAAACACAAGTAAAATCTTCTGTCTTGCAAAGCACAGCAGGCAGAGAAAGGTGTTAAAGCATCAGCCCAGGTGTCAGCCCACTTCATCAAGGAAAAGCTGTCTCACTCTCTCTATACAGCCCATGAGCCCATCTCCCCAGAGCCCTGGGCATCATTGCTTTGGCCACATCAAGAAGTTAAAACCCAAGACACTGCAATTCAGTACTTCTCTTGATACCATCATTACAGCTCTGAATTTGTTTCAGAAAGACCTTCAGCAATCGTGGCAGGGCTCAGGTGTCACCTTGAAGAGCCCTGAACTACAACATGCTGAACAGTGCAGGGGCAACCATCTTAACCACACAAGTGAATTGTACAAAACACAAGCCTGGTGCAAACTCAGCTATTAATTCACTTCAGAAACCCAAGACCAACTGAAAACTTGACAAGCCATAGCTAGTATGGCTGTGACACAGCAGTTTCCCATCAAAGAGATCACTTCAGACCCAGCCTGTTCGTTAGCCCACCCAGATTGTCTCTTTCCTTGCATTCATGAGGTAAAACAAAGAAAAATCCCAATGTCATGCCTTTCACTTCTAGAGCTGCAGGAAATCCACTCCGAGTCGCCTGCCAGCGTCAGCTCCAAGGGTTTCCTTGGGCTGTCCTTTCAGTGACAAGGAGAACAAAGCAACTTTGGCAACTGGCCACACTGCAAGCAAATATTTCCCCCATTGCCTTGAATGGAGTGGATATCCTGTCAGAAACCTGCGTGCATGGGAAGGGTGAGGAGGGGAAGGAAACGGAAGAGGATGAATTAGCTAAAAATTGGCACAAAGTGAGAGGTCTCAGCTTGCCACCAAAGCCACTGAAAGGCTTTTCATTTTAAATGGCCAAATGCCAAAGATGAATGACTCATGCCAAACCTCAGGAGTCCCAAGTGCTCTGGAACTAAAGAGCAGTATACCTATACCCTTCCTCCGTTGGATTTGGAAGAGGATATGGATTCTCCATCTCTGACACCTTATTTCTATCTGCTTCTGAACCCAGTTTGAGAAGGTGACAAATGTCATTTCCATCCTGCTCTCCATTCCTTGCCTGTCTTTACTTCCACCTTGGGAAGGGCCAAGTCCCAGGGCCAAGTAGTTTTGAAAGGCCCCTTTCTGGACCACTGTCAGGCAGCAACTCCAGGTTCTACACATATAGAGAAGATCTGGCTCCAACCGGGAAAAAAAAAAGCCTCCCCTTGCACTGTGTATTAACTCCCTGCACCAAACCCAACTGAGCCAAGCTTATAGACATTTCAGCAACGTTGCTTTTCTCTAACTCTTCTGCATGGTTCCTGCACCCCTTGACAACACTGGGTTTAAAGCTATAGCTGTTAGCAGATTTCAACAAAGCCAAACCCGACACGTGCAAGCAGGTTTATTCTTCTAACAATTTGTGTTGTAGCCATGCACACCGTTAGTATTTGTCAGCAAGTTTCCCCACCATGACAGTGCCATTCAGAGCAGAGTTAGCTGACCCAACAGCAGTGCATACCAGGGCTGCAGCAGGATTAACATTCCCAATGCCACTGCTAACACCAGCAGAGCCGCAGCTACGCCAGTTCCTGCTGCTGGTGGGATGTACAAGGCTCACGAGAACACAGGGTTTGTACTCAGGATCCTTCAAGAGCCCCCTTGTATTTACAGTCCCAGTTACAGAGACTTGCAGCAAGTCTGCTCTGAGGCAGAAAGCAATGGCTGGTAAAGAAAGAAGAAGAAAAACAAACTCCATCCTGGAGTCCAGCCAAAAATCTTTGTGCCCACTAAGTTTGGATGGATGCAGACTTTGTAAAAGCCTGGAAAAGGATTAAGGAACAGCTTTAGCAAACAGCCAGGACAACAACAGTGAAGCCATGATGAAGCCAGCAATACAAATTTCTGTTTGCAGTCATGAGCCTGTGTTTACAGTTTGCAAATATGTGCAAATACCAGAAAGCCATTCTTTTCCTCTTCTCATCAGGGCTTGGCATCATATGCCTTTAACTGGATCCAAGAGATGCCTACAGCAGCATGCCAACTGGTTTTTGGTCAGAGAGCATGCTCCAGTCCACAGTGACAGGAACTCATAGGAACCCATAAATAGAGCTCAGCAGAGTGTGCATGTGAGGGAGAGCTCTGGGTCAAAGCAGGCAAAGAAAGAAACAGGAGACAGCAACTAAATGTATGTGTGAAAAATTGTGGCAACTCTCAGGGTTTGGTTGCTTGCTTGTCACTGCACAGGTTATGCAAAGAATCACCGACAAGACTCAGGAGGCCAAGTAGAAGATGCAAAGTTATCCTCAGGCAGAGCACACCAACTGGACCCAAGTTATACACACACGCTTGCCAGTAACTGCTCCAGCAAAGATGGGGTTTTCAGCACACAGAGGTACAATGGTAAAAGCCATAATGATATGCAAATCTTCTAGGATAAAGGAAACTTATTCTAATGGAAACTGTTCTAACTCCCAGCTGACGGAGTACACACCATGCAAAACAAACACATCCCTGCAATGGGAGCTCAGATAATAGAAGCCTGCTGGCAGAGAACCACAGCTCCAAGGTAGATGTGGCAAAGGACAAGAGGCATCACACTCCCTGACCAGCTGGGAGACTCGTGGCACCCATGAAAATTTTGTTATTCAACTGAGGAAAGTACAAGACAGTCAGACTACCATCCTAACACTGTCCTCCAGGAGCTCTGACTGACAAGCCCTGGCAAGTCTTGTTTCAGCAGCAATTGCTGGCCTCTGTTACCTGCTCATCCTCTCTGCCAGAGACCTCTGAGCAGACCTGTCAGAAAGGAGCACATCCCCACTCCTGCTGCTCCAGAGCAACTTGGCATCCCAGCACTGGCAAGGCAGTTTGCTACACAGCCTTGCTGGTATCATGCAGGTGATACCCAGCCCACCTGGAGAACATAACAATTCATCTCTGAAGAGGAGGGAAACTGAGTTCCTAAGCACAACAGTCCCACCTCTGGTCTCCCTGCCTTGCCAAAGCAGCACTCACGGGGCCAGGTTGGGGTACTTGGAGGAAACAGGCATCTTGCTTTCTGTGCAACACAAACAGGAGCTGGTACCATTCAGATCCACCTTCCATTAGCAGTGACCTCATGTTAACAAAGGGCTTTTTTGTAGTCACGCTTGGCAAGTCCTCTTCAAAATAACATCATTCCTCCCATCCTTGTCAGAGTCTCTGGTGACTAAAGTAGCCCCAGGCCACTGCCCCACCCTCACTTTGTGCAGTCATCCATGTGCCACTCTCATGACCTTGTCCTCCTCCTCCCTGAATCAATCAGTATGACAAATCCCTGTTCGAATCTCTTCTCCCCTGATCATCCCTTCAGCACATCTCCAGAAGCAAAAACTCAGTTACTAGGTCTGTGTGAAGAGGCCACATTTCCCTAATTAGCTGCCACTGATCTCGAGTCTACTTATAAGCCATTTAAGAAAGACTCTTCTGTTCCATCACACCAGGCACCTACCTCTCACCCTGTGTTTTCCTATTAGTCTCCCTTTTTTTTTCCTGTCAAACAGAAAGCAATGCACTATTTATTGCACTGCTTCACATCACACATAGGAGGGAAGGTCTGGAATTTGAGGAGCTCTGAATCCAGGAAATGCTGAGGATCAAGGCTGGGCACAGCCTGGAGGGCCATGTTTATGACTATAATAAAAGGATAAGGCAGAGATGAAAGCAGGGCTGAGCCAGGCTTGGTAAAGCATCAAAAGAAAAGTGCAGGGGGCTAGAATAGGCTTGAAAGAGCAGAGAAGCTGACTAGGCAGATGATCAGAAGTGTATTTAGCACCCTCTCTGCCAGCCCAATGGATCTGAGCCAGGGCATAGCTGTGCTGGAGCTGTGGAGGGCAAGGTCAGCTCCTGGAAATCTGCCCCAGGAAGCAGGAACAGTCCACTTGAGGGGTTCTCATTGTGATCAGGACAAGTGTCAGGAACCTAACTGGGCAATGACACAGGCTGAGTGTATCTCCCACTTCACACCTGTGTCACACAGAGTAGGACTGGCAGTACCTCAAGGCTCACAGCCCTCAGCTTCAGCAGCACACACTCGGGTATGCCCAGGGCAGGAGTTCACAGGCAGTCCACAGCAGTGAGGGATGCTGGCACTTGTTGGAGGAAGACAATAGACAGAAGAGAAGGGCCAAAACCCAGTGCACTGGGTTTTGCATTGGGCCAAACCCAGAGCAGTCCTGGGAGCTTGATTCATTCTCTTCAGCAAAGGATTCTGTACTCACTGGTCTGGTGCTGTGCAGGCTCCAGCACACAGGCTGTGCACACAGATGTGCTCCCATTTCGGAGATGGGACAAGCCAAGGCACAGACACCGAGATGCCAGCACACTGCACATCAGAGCTGTGAACCTCTGCTTCCCGAGTACACTGACCTTCACAAAACACTCCCTGTAACATCTGTTTAAGTAGGAAAAAATGACTCTTCAGTATATAAAGTCCTGATCTAGACAGTTCTGATGTGTTTTAACTTGCCTGGTACAACCACAACAAAGCTGGCCAAAGCTGACCCCCAGAGCAGACAGATCTGCACACATTCACACCCGACTCAAGGCCACTCTTGTCTACCAGTCCATCCAGGCAGACACTTTCCAGGAGAAGAGCAAAAATAGGTGGTTTGCCTTCCAGCTATTCATTACAAACTAAAGCCTCCCATATGCCAGCTTTTAGCTCTCCTGACCTCTCCCCAGCTCATGCTTGCCCTAAGGCTTTCTCTCCTACTTTTTGAAGGATCCCAAGGAGCTGGGTGCAGGAATGGGCAGCCTGAAGGGAAGGGGGGAGGGGAGCTCCATGGCACCATCAGCCTCCTCCTTTCTCATCACGCCAAAATTAAAAACAGGTAACAATATCCAGGGAGAAGTTACAGTGGAAATCTTGCACCACTTTTTAGAAACAGAGTAATTATCCTTTCATCAGTTGTTACCTGGAGCTGTTCAGGGGTGTGGGGGGAGGCTGAGGCTTATTTTAACACCTGAATTCTCCCGAGCTGATTCAGGTCTAGGCAGAGCAAGCACAGCCTCTGGGAAGATTAAGCCATTCAAGCACAAGGGTCATCTGTGCCAGATGCAAAGGATGGGCAGAAATATCTTCCTTGGAAACCACAAAAGGTGCCAAATAGCTGAGTGATCTGCCCAGGGACTCCTGCTCCCCTGTGAGTCTTCTCTCTTCTCACAGCCCAGCAGACATGAGGCATGGCAGCTCTGAGAATTAGATGTTACAAGTGAAATATCTCTACACACTGCAGCCCTGGAAAACTGATCTTAAGCAATACTGCTTCATGACTTAAGTAAACACAACATACAATTAAAATTCATGTGTCATTCATGATTTACCTAAACTAATATTCTGCACATCATCACCCTTACAGCAAGGGGCAACAGCAGTAACAAGGGAAAAAAGTCTCAGTCTTAGCTGCTCTGGATTAAGAAGTGAATATAACATCGAGCTTGTTTGAAAGGGAGAAGATGGGTCTGCTCTTGCTGCCAGAGAGACAGATCCTCACTTGATTAACAACTAAGTAGTCCCTTCCCACTCACCCACGCAGCCACTGGAGCCAGGAATCTAGTGGATGCTGGCAGAAAGCACAGAAAGGTTGAGATGGGGCAAGTGAAAGCAAAAATCCCCTCACCTTATCAGCATAGAACAACAAAAAGCTGCTGGTTGGGCTCAGGGGAACTGTAACTTTGAAGAAAACAGAACAGCCTTCACAAGCTAAGTTATTGCAAACAATAGAGGGGAAAATACATTGAGAGAGCAGATCCATACACCTGAGCTCAGTGTCAGCTCCCAGGGCTGAGCTCAGTCACACTTTTTCAGCTTTTCCCAGAGAAACATGACAAACAATGTGCTCTGCTTCCACTCGATGACCATGGTAAACTAGCAGGACTGAACTGTGCAGTTAAAGGGGAGCCACAGGCTATTTCAGGTAGGGGAAACTATGATTCTGAAGCCTGCAAAGGGACAAACAGAGATCTTGATCTACTTTTGGAAGACCTTGTGGCAATTGCAGAGGACTCTGCACAGGAGGAGAGGCTGTAGGCTCATCTGTTGAAAGCAAAAAGGATTTCTGCTCATCCTGCTTAATGGGCTTTATTTTTCATACTGTTTTTGCCCCAAGAGGTGGAGAACAATTTGAGAAACAATGTCTTTGTCAGAGATTTTACACCCTGGCCCTTTACTTAAGGTGCTAAAGCTCACAATAAATATCCCTAAGCCCTCCCACCCCTTTCCCACAGCAGTGCTCCAGCACAGTGAAGACCAAGCAGTCCTCACAGTAAGGGAAATCTAGGAAAGTAAAAGCTACTTTAACAAAAAAATGAAGCTTTCACCCATTCTTGCAAAGCTCTGTGAAAAACACATGTCAGGCAGAGAAACAGCCTGTGGTCACCAGAGAAGTAGAAGCTGTGCATTTCCCTGCCATGTGTGCTGGGGAAAATGATGCTAAGGACACTGAAGGAAAGGAAGGGACTCACTTCAAGTATCCTCCTCTGTATAGCAAGAATGAACAAGGATGCCTCAGAGGGAAATGTAGGCAGCAGCTACATCTCCCAGAGGTAGCAAGAGCTCTCCCAGCAACTGAAATGAAGGTGCAAAAGGAAGAAGGTGAAAGAATCTTTTCCAGTTCTCAGCTGAAAATTCTCCTTGGATGAGGATCATCCCTGTCTCACATCAAGCCTGGGAAAAGCAGCCACTAGGATAACAGCTCCATTCAAGAACCACCACGAGCTCTCTTGGGATTTCATGAGTTTACTCATCAAGAAGGACCTTTCAATTAATTAAGCCAGGGAATAAACACAGGGTTTATCTGTGTGCTAAAGGTTTTTGTTGGGGACAGGGAAGTAAGCCTCAGCACATCAGTTTGTAAGGCTTCCCTTCCAGCTGCCTTTCAGAGAGGGCTCCTGAAGCTCTCCACCAGCAGCTTCCATTACTATTTCAAGTCAATTACTAGAAAACTCAAGAGGTACTTCTCAAGGCACCTAAAAAAAGCTATTGAACTACTCCCTTGCCTAGATACATCTTACAGTGACTACAAAGCACACCTCCAGAGCAGCCCAGGAGCTCAGCTCAGTCCTTTCATTTCCTTTCTATCTTCATGACCAGAGAATTAAACTCTTTCTTTGGTCCTTTTTAACTGTAAAGGGAGCCACAGTTTAAGCAGCAAGAGCCTGGAGCTCTCCAAAGGAGGAGACTTTCTCTTGTCTCCGTGGTGGGCAGAGGTGAAGGGATGTGGGTGTTTGTTGCTGGTGATGAGTGCGTAGGTGATGCTCTGTGCCCTCTCTGTGGCACCGAGTTAAATGCCTTCAGGGTGTAAATAAAAACTCCCTGCAAAGCTTTAGTCTGAAATTCTGCTGTTCTCTAGTGTCACCAGGGCCAACAGACTCAGGGGAAGGATGAGGGAGACAGGGGATGCTATCCAGCCACTTTCTTACTGCAGTAATTAACCTCAAGCAAGCACTGGCACGAAGCTCCTGCTCTTGCATGACTGCAAGCATTCCTCTCCCCACAGTTTATCACTAAACCCCAACTCTCCATAAACATCTCTGGGAAGGGCTGGCCTGGCTTCACCTTCATGCAAGGAAGATGTCAGGCCCTGGCAGGAAGCCAACCATTCATGTTTCTTTAAACCTCCTGATTTGTGTCAGCTCTGACTCAAACGACCTTCTTGAAGAAACAAAAAAAAAAGAGAAAGAATCTTCCCTCACACCCTTTCCTCCCCTCCACCCTCTGCAGCACTTCAGCACAGCAGGATCACAGGGGCCAATTCCCATGGCAGCTGTGAATCACAGCCTCCCGTCCCTCTGCTCCCTGCACAGCCCCTTTGCAGCTGAAATATTTTCCCATTTCCAGCTGCTCTGGAGTCTCTGGGCAGGAAAGCAAAGAGCCTGGAGCTCAGCTTTTGCTCTTTAAGACAGGCAGGATGGCCAGTTTTGGGGACAAGTCCAGATTGTGCAGCAATACAACACCACACAAGAGTGTCCTTCCACCTTGCAAAGCCCGAATTGTGCTTCCTCAGTGCTGGAATGTATTTTTCAGCAAATCCATGCAGTGGCCCAGCCATTCATCCTGAATACACTAAAGCTTTAAGCAGAAGCTCATGATCAAAAGCAAGGAAAAAAACCCCTCCCTTTTCACACTCCCCTCCCCAGCAGCTGCTAAAATCCACTTAAGCTTTCCTCCTTGGAGTTGTTTGATGCATTTCTGCCCTCAGACAGGTCTGACATGGGAACTCTCAAGTGAGTTTCTCTCTTCCAGCTTCCCCCTCCCCAGTTCTGAAAAGAAAAATGACTCCTCCCCAGAGGCAGGAACAGACTCAGCACCAGCAGGAGCAATTCAGATCCCACCCCTCCAGCAGATAATTACACACAATCTCTTCCCAAGCTCTAGTAGGAGCTCTGATCTGCCATACTGATGAAGCTGTTAAGATTAGGCCACTGCCAGCACTAAGATGACATGATGTGTTTAATACATTCAGGCCAGCTGGGTGGCCAGCCTGAGACCTCCTTTAACTTACTTGCTGGCTGTGAATATTCCTCTCTCTCTCCTTCTCACAGGATTTTAACATCCCAGTGAGGAGAGTGAGAAAGCTTCCAGCCAGCAAAAGCAAAGACCAACAAGCTGCTTAATTCACTGCCCCTCTCCCACTTGCCACAGCCTTGCCAAATGCTGGAGAAACGCAATTGCAGCTGCTAATTAAGCACTTAGGGCCTGAGAGAGATGAAGACAGCAGGGAAGCACAGCAGTGAAGGGAAAGGGCTGATACCATGACATCCTGTGCCAGCTCCTGGTGTGCCTCCACCAAAGCACCATGCCATCAGCACCAGCACTCCTGATCCACCAAGGGACAAAAGCATTTAGTGGCCCTCAGTTCCTTAAATTAAACCTTAATTGGTCCAAGAGCTCCCTAGAGAGTTGCATAGAGCAAGGAGAGGCCTTGTTAAGCCAGCCAAAAGCACCCTGCTCTCAGACATGCCTTTGAGGGTGTTACCTACCCTCTTTCACAGGTATCCAAGGAATTTGCAAGGCCTGGCTGTCAGGTGCCCAGTCTGATCCACTGCTGGGTCCCAAGAATCCCCCTTTTCATCTTCTATCCTTTCAACCAGCCTCCACTTCAAAAGGAGGAAATTACTGATTCTGTAACATTTCATCTCATTTCTGTTGCCAGACCAACCAACACAAAGGAGGGAAAAAGCAAAGAACCAACTCTCACCAGGAGCATAAACAAGTTATTACAGCAATTACACACAATAAGGGCATGTATAAAGAGGAAACCACTAAAAATGGGCTGAAGCTTTAGACTTGTGCTCCTGTTGAGACCAGCTAGGCAAATGCTTACTTTGCAAAGGTGGCAGAGCAAGAGAGGGTCTGGGAGCCCAAAGAAACTCCCACCAGATGAAGCAGATGCAACCAACACCACACATGCAAGTTTTGTTACCTGCCTTGCAGAAACAATGAAGGAATCCTGCTCCCCAGGGTACTGACAGCAAATACAGATGCTTAGGAGAGGAGGGCAGGAAGGAGAAGGTAAAGTTACACCAGCTTAGTTTTAGGAGTACTGCAGGCCCTTCAAATTATTCCAGGCTCTGCCTCCCAGCACTGCAGCTCTGCAAGCTGCAAATCCTCAGGTGAGCCAAACACAGCAGTTTGCAAGCACACAGTGCAGCTGGGTTAGCTCTGGCCTAAAGCCTGAAAGTTGCCACAGAAAAACAAAGAGCTCTCACGGAAAGTTGGTCTTTGAAGAACTCCTTTCCAGAGAAGCAGTGAAGGAACAGAAAGCTGCACTGCAAGGCTGGTCCTTGGTTGGAGGAGGGACTGCAAGTGATCCATCCAGCACAGCCCTGCCAGCTGGGAAGTGTCTAAGAGACACAGCAGATGCCACCTACGTCAGCTAACAGGATCAGCACACTGTGTGAAGCCCCAAGAGGCTTTGCCCACACAGCTATTAGGCCATGCACGATGTGCCCCAGGGTTAGGGAATACTTTGCTCGTGCTGTGTATAGCACAGTTTTAGATAGCTGGCATTCATGGGAAAGAAATTTGTGGAAGGCATCTGAGAGGCTCCAAGTGAGTGCTGCAGGAGGATAAGGAGCAGATCAGAGACAATCCTTGGGACTAAAGTGTGGCTGAGGCATCTAACAGAAGGATATTGTCATTGATACATCCCAGGCACCTATAGCTGTAAAGCTGGAGCCAGGTGCCTTACAAACAGTTGTGACACACAGGCACACCAAAGAGGGTGAAAAGAGCCACTTGCAAGGTCTGGGCAAAGCTTCAATGCCTGACATTGGCTTGAAATCACTGCAATCAGTGCAAACTCTCAAGTAAAGGGGCAGTGCAGTCCCTGAAAGGCTGCCTTGGCAACCACAGCAGCCAGGTTTCCTGGGCAAGAGGTGAGCTGTCCATAGCTACCCAACTGCTTCACTCCACACCCCTTCCAGCCAAGGAGGACCCAAATTCAGCCTTTGGTGCTGCAGAGCTGGCAGCAGAGCTTGAGGAAACACAGCAGAGGAGAAAGCCAATCCCTACCAGTTCAAGGGGACATTCAGTAGTTAAGTGCTAAACTGTTACAAACTATAGAGTAAATGCCCCAAATGCTGAATTACAACAGCTAACAGCTGCCAGCAAGCAGCTGGGGCTCCAGCCAGAGAGGAGGCTGCACTGGAGGAAAGGGTGTCTCACAACCTCCCTGCCCAGAACTGAGGAGTTCCCCATCCAACAGCCAGAGCAATGACCCCATACCAGAACGCAGACCCACATCCTGCAGCCCTCCAGGTCTCTGGCTTATAACATCTTCCTGGCTCTGCAGCTTCAGACAGGACATTTTTTTTCTGCTGCTTTTCTCTAAGCAAAGGAAAGTCTGTAAGAATAACCCATTTCCAGAGGGAGGGGTTTGTGGATGAATAAGAGCAGCAGAGGGGGGATGTGAGGGCTGGCAACCCACTATTACAATGCTCATTCCCTTTGACTTTTCAGCATTAGAGATCAAACATCCATTGCCAATCTTTGGCTTTTACAGGAAGAACTTCCATATAGACTTGCTTTTTTTTTTTTTTAAAGAGTTTAAAAGTTCCAGTTAAAAGTTCTAGAGCACAACATTAAATTCCTCAGGGTTGTATTTTCATGTTCTGAGGTGAAGCCTCGCTAACCGTCCCTCTTCAGGAGCCAGGCACCCACTTCAGGGGAATGGCCCATGCATAGTGCCATATGTTTCTGTGAGCAACTCAACTTCTAGGAATAGTAACAGCAAACAGCACAGGCTGCAGGTAATACCACAGACAGACAAAGAGCTTTTCCCTTCCACATCTCAAGCAGAGCCTCTCGCCCCGTTATTAACGGAATGGGTTTTAACTCACTCTTCCAGTAAGGACCACTGAAGGGTTTTAGAATCAGAGAGGAAGGTGCTTGGCAGCTTGGTCTATAAGATAACTGAGAAGGACTTGTATTACCTGCCCAAGGTCCAAGGTAACGTTGACCTGGTTGAACTCCAACCCCCGGGAAAGGGGGGGGCTCTGCCACCAGCGCTCCGTCCCGTCGATGGCGTTTGTTATGGGGTGCGCCTTGTTGCTGTTGGCAGAGGAGCAGATGTCACAGTACTGGCCCTGTTGGAAAGTACAGAAATAACATTTAACCATAGCCAGCAAAAACTGAGTTCAACTCAAAGCCAGAGGAAGTTTCAAGGACTGCTTACAGGGATCAGCACTGCAGCCCCTTCTCCTGTTACCAAGCGAAAAGCAGCTGCATACAAACCATGGTGTCCCACCACTGGCCTCTGAATCACCTATTCAAGTAGCATGGAGGAAATCTACACAATCTTCACAATCTTCCACACAATAACTTACAACCAGAACAAAACATTTCCTCATATAAACAAACAAACATCCACATAATAAATGAAATACACAGACTCAGAGTCAACAGGAGATGGACAACATACATGAAATCCACACCTTGTCCCAACATAGCCCCAGTAGTCTAGGTTTGCCTGTTACCTCTCCCAAGTACTATCCTTATCTCAAATTCCAATCTCCAGTGCCTCAGGCCCCATGTTGAGTGCCAAAAAGGATTGTCAGGGTTTAGACCCATCTAGGAACAAAGGACCACCATCAACCAACTCCTCCTCCTCACAACAGAAATGGGAAGAGGAAAGTACTGATGGCCTTTAGAACCCCCCCTAAGAAAACAGAGGGCTCACACTCCACTTACAGTCCTGGGTAAAAAAAGACAAGACTACTCAATTTAGGGAATAAAAATTAGTTTGATCCACCATCAACCAAAAAGTAACAGAAAATAAGACAGAGTGGAATGATGAAAGTCACAACCAGCCCTTCAAGACCTCCTTCCCCCCATCCCTCCTCTCTTCCCAGGTCCTGACCCCAGTGACTTTCTCTCCTCCCTCTGTATGCAGGGCAGGGAATGGAGGTCCAACTCAGAGCCAGGGGATGTTTTGAGAATTGCTTACAGGGATCAACACTGCAGCCCCTTCCCCCTGTTGCCAAGCAAAAAGCCTCTCCACACAAACCCATGACAACCTGGCACAAAGCTGACAGGTACCACAACAATTCAGAAAATAAAAGTGTCAGCTTGGTAATGCAAATCAGGACACAAACTTTGTTTGCTATAATTGTGCATGGATGGAACGATGAACAAGAAAAAGCTCAAAATCCCCCCAATAACCACCTAGTACAGAATTTGGATGGCTCCAAGAAGCATCCTTTCTGTACTTCAGATATGCACTGAGCATGGGCAAAGGGACCCAGCCACTAAGAACTGGTTGCCAAATGCAGAGGGAGAAGCCACACTGTAATGGAGAGAAGTAGCTCAAGCTTCAGGGCCACCTATTCTTCTGCTGAGGCTGCCACTCACACTCCTGTTGACATCCAGAGATCCTGACCCAAATCACTCAGCCATTCCTATGGATCCAGACTGGCAGCTCTGCCCAGCTCCCTGCAATCTGTTTCTTGTCTGCCTATTCATTTCACAAGTATAGTCCTTTCAGCTGCATTTTCAAGCCTCATAGTGTATCAGCCAAGTTTCTTTTGCTGGTGATGCTGCAGTGCAAGGCAGAAAGGGACAGCCTCTGCTGACAGCTGGCCAGAGACCTCACTGCAATGCTTTTATGCCTTGCTTTTGTGGTGAGGGTGGCTTTGTCAGCTCCATGGACATGCTGCCAGAGAAAACAGCTCTGAAACTTTAACAGCACCTCCTGAGCAGGATCAGACAAAGACCTGAGCTGTTAGAGGCAATTCTTTCATCTCCATTTAAAGCACAAATGAATCTGACCCATTCTTAAGGAAACCTGCAAATAGCCCTGAAAATTGCTCAGTTATTTGTTTTGTGGAGCTGACTGTTCTATCACTTAAATTGTTGCTACAAAGGCATAGAAGGGATCTGTGTAATGGGAAGCTTTCCTTTTAAAGGTGCAGTTATTCTCAGGCAAGCAAGCTGCCTTTGCCTGTCCCAACTACAGCCTGAGACAGGCAATCTCCTTCCTGCATACTCCATCTGCATCCCTTACGAGTCTGTAGTAAGACAGAGACACTACAGAATGTGATTTTCCAGATGCCCCGAACTCTGGAGGAATCTGAGTGGAAAGGAAACAGATTCCACAGCATTCTTCCCTACAGCCATGTGCTATGTTATTTGCAGGCAATTATGCAACACAAATTGTCCAACCAAGAACACCTCTTAATTAACCCTGGAGATATGACAATAGCAGACAGGCAAGCACAAGGCCAAAGAAAAGGGCAGCTGAAACCATCCAGGTAACCCTGACACCTATGCAGGGATCTCCTGCTGTACAGAAAGGTCAGGACAAGGCTCGTTTGAACATGCAGAGGGAAGAGAGAGAACAGACCAGCTAAAACTGACCCAACTCTTCAGCTCAAACCTTTAACGGGAACCGGTGCAACAGGTTGTGTGGAAATTTCTGCTGCACAACACTGAGGTGAGGGGAGAAGCAAGGCAAGGTTACCCAACACAAAAATACAGTGTTTTCATACTTTACATTCTTGCCACAGGTGTGAAACCATTTTGAAGCCAGAGTTCATGCTGATGGGCGACAGTCAATTCAAGTTTAGTGAGAGAGGACTAAAAGCTAGGATCAGCTACTCCACATTTGCAATGCTGCTGTTGGCCCTCCCCTCTGCTGTGCAGCCTGCATGCATGAGCTGCCACTGGGCTGGGAACACATCAGCAGCTGAACTCTGCCATTAAAAGTGCAGTTACCCTCTCTGATGCACCAGTTGGCTTGTTACTTGTTTCACTACAGCCAGACCTAAACCTGAGGAGGATCATTTCCAGTTATTTGTATTGCAGAGCACTTCAGGCTCCTGCATGGTGTGTCAGGTCTCTACAGGGAACAGAGAAGTTCTGACATCAGCAGAGAATTTTAATTAAAAAGCAATTGCAAACCACAGGCTCACAACAGGTTACCAGAGCAGCATAGGCACAGACATCACCAAGGCACACCAAAGAAAGAACTTCAGCAATGCAAGAAGTTGCAAGGCAGCTTAGAGAACATAAAACTGCCACTATCAGGGCAAACTGCAAAGAGAGAAAGAGATAAGGAGAAGGTTTGAATGGAGGGCAGCTTCCAGAGACCTGCAAGGCTTGATCCTCTTCCCTGCTCATGTCAATGGGAACTTTGAAGTTTCCCCTGAGTATAAAAGACCAGCCTGGCACCCTGCTGCCATGGCCTGCCCCAGTGACAGCCCAGGGCTTTGTCCCGATTTATCTGGCCCTGCCGTGACCCAATCTCAGCTCTCCTCACCTAATTTATTGGAAAACCACAGGGAGTATGACCCAGCCTGAGATGCTGAGGATGAAGTAAGAAGGGAAGGAAATGGGGACAAAAAGTAGTATTTCAGACAAGCAAAGTGAATGGAATGCAAGCTGTTATGGGGCTGTCTTCCCGGGTCAAGTAACTGCTCACAGAACTGAGCAGGTGCCATCTCACCAGGTCTCTCTTCTGCAGGCAATAGCAATTTGTTCTAAAAGCTTCATGTCTTCAGTTGCAGTGAAACCACTGAACTCCAATGCCATCATATACATCATCACAGAAAAGACACATACAGGGAGGTATACCACTGTCACTCAAACCAGAGAGCTCTGAGCTGAGCCAGTTCCTTAGTGCACCACGCTCAAGAGACAGGACACAGAATGAAGAAGCACAGGGCCAAGTGGTCACTGGTGACTGCAGGACAACAAAAGAGAGTGCTACTTAATTCTGAGATATTCAGTTATGAAATCACTTCAGACCTTATCTGTTACCAGTCCTGGGAAAAGGGAGAAAGCAAGACTTCTGCCAAGTGCCAACTCGGGCAACTGTTGCTCAGCACTGCAATTCAACATGGAAAGAAAGAACAGGCAGCAATGATTTGAAATCAGTGAGGTTTGTTGAATGGTTTTAAACTCCAAGGTCTACAATTGCTTCAATTAACGCTAGTAACTTCCCATGTTGTTATACCACTAATCTCCTGAAATAAGCAATCATCTGCAGTCATCTACAACTCTGCCTCACTCTGACAGCAGCGAAGAATCCTGCCAGCTTTGGTAGGTCTCTGCAACAGCCTGCAGGCAGCTGGGTGGGATGAGGAACATGAGCACAGTCTCTTGGAAGACAGCTACAGGCACCTTTAGTAAAACTTGATTAGAAAAAGAAACCTATAATCTGTCCTTTGTCTCATTTTCAAGACATTATCATTAAGGTAGAATTGCCCACACTGATTAGAATGTGGGACAAGGGAAGCAAACCTCTAGGGCAAGTGTCATTCAGCATCACATCCTTGCAGACTGAACACTCCCCACCCCCCGTATCTCAAAATGCTGTCTTCTGCCAAAGAGCTCTGAATAAACCAAAGGAAACTCCTTTAAAAGGTTTAGAGACTTCCCACATGCTGTGACAAAACCACTGCAAGTGTCTTTAGGTCAGCATTATTTCAGAAGCTTTAACAATTGTTGACATTAAGACTATCACACTTTGCAAGTCCATGATCTCCCTTTCCTGAAAGTCTCCTACAATGTCAAACGAAAACAAGCAGAAAACAGAACTCACTGAACTCATTGACTCGTTGATTGTATTAATGTTTACACTAAGTCTTTAGTCAAGCAGATGTCCCCTCACCACCATAGCACGTGGAAATCCCTCAGAAGGTCCCAAGAGGCCTCTTTCCAAAATTCCTGACCAAACCCCCCTTTACACTGCAGCCACACCATGCATGACCAGGTGACTGGAAGGGACTGTGTCTGGTGGGACACACAGGCAGTGAAGACATGCATGGGGAGCTCATTATTGTCACTTCAGTCTGCTCAAATTGAACATTTCCCTCCTACCTCCCTCATTGCTTTAGTCACCGGGTGGTGCCGAAACCCCCAAAGGGGATGAATTGGGAACTCTGACCCCTGCTCTGATGCCTCCTGTTTCCTCCCCTCCCTTCTAGGTGCTGCCTGTGGTCATGGAAAAGAGCCACTACAAAAGGATTTTTCTAAAGCTTTCAGACTGACCAAAGCCCACTGGCCTGGAAGCGGTGCTCAGATCAAAGTGGCCCTGTGCCAAAGCTGCAGAGGGGATGGGAGGGGACCGTCACAAAAACCCATGGCTGAGGAGCCCTCATCAGCAGTCAGGAGGACATACACACCCTGTAGTGCCAGGAAAGGGCTGTATTTGAAAGATGAGTTACAACTGCCCCCAGAGCTAGTACAGACCGAAGAGTTTATTTTAGTCCCCAGCATCGCTGGCAGAGCATGTCATGTTAAACAAGGCAGAGTGGCCAGAGCACAGGTGGGCAGATGCAGAGTGATAAATGCATCCTCACATTTGCCAGTTTTTCCAAGCCATCCTATCCTCCCAGTTTTGCTCAGCATTCACATTTGTTTGCAAGTGCACTTTGTAGCAGTTACTTGTTTCCTTGCCTCACTGTAGGCACAGCTGCTGCATCCAGGTCCCTGCAGTCATCTCCTACTCATACTTCAAGCAAAACTTGTTCAAGATCCATTATTTACAGTGCAGCAAAGTGAAACAGCTCACTTTAAAAGATGGCAAAACTCAGAGGAGGGTATGTCAGCTGCTTGCCATCCAGTAACATCTTCAACTATTTCTAATACATAAGGAGTAAAATTCCATGTTGTAACCACACAATAGGCAGAAATTCTTAGTATAGCACTGGCTTAGGAGAGTGTGGCCAGAATGAGAAACATGCTTCAGAAGTCAACTTGTAAATGCCAAGAAAGGGTCGGTCTGAGAAACTGACAGTTTTCACTTGCTCTTCCTTAATGTTAGGGACGACATGGACAAAGGTGACCTGGCACTGCAAACCTCCCAAGGCAAACTCTCCCAAGGAGAGAGTGCTGAGCAGCAGCTGGGGGCTCCGTGGCAGACTTGGGGCTGCAAAGGGTTTCAAATCAGAGCTGCTCTTCCCAGCTCAGGCTGCCCGGAGGGCGGCAGCGGGTCCCGAGTTCCTGCAACTACAACTCCTGTTTTACAAGCTCGTTTACAACTGTTCTTTCCTCTTTTCAAGTCAGGGATAGCTGTTAAACTCCACAGCAGTTTTTACCATCGACGTTCCTGGCTGCAAGCTCCCTCTGCTCTGCTTAAAACGGGACCCCCGCAGATAAGCCACCTGACATTCTCTTTGTAAACTTCACCCTCTTAACTTTCTCCTCTGCTCATCCGTATGTCTCACTGAACACACAGGGAAGGGTCGAATTAAGACTCCTACAGGTAAATAGTATCACGTTTATCATACACTGATTGTCTGATTAGCAGAGGAAGTTAGAAGCTGGTTTGCCCAGTACTTTAATCAACATAAAGAACTGATAACTTTAAAAATAATGCCACGGGGAACTCAGCAAGCTGCGTTTTACACGTGTAAATTCTGGCAAGGCTGAGAGAGAAAAAGCACGTGGTTCTCCTCACCCCACTGCTTCAGGGGACTTCAGATGGGCTCCCAGCTCCAGTGTATAGGCCTGGGCAGGGGAGGATGTCCTGAGGATAGTCCCTACCTGCCTTTTGCCCTCTCGCAGTGCATCTCACTGCTAACCCACCAACCAGCTAGTTGGACCAGCTCCACACAAGATCCAGTTGTGGGGATGCCAGGCGAGGGGGGGATGCGTGGGAAAACACCTGTGATAACGGGGGCTGTGGGACCCTGCACACCGCTTGCTCCCCCACCTCTGAGCTGCCCTTCCCTGCCCTAACAACCCCCGTTTGTGGCACCGAGGGCGGAAAACCAGCGATGGCCGGGGAGAAGCACAAAAAGACCCTTCTGCATCCCCCAGCCCGGCGGCGGCTTTGCCTCCCCAGCCAGACTCCACCAGTTACCCGTGCAACCCCTCCCCCAGCCATACCTGGATGGTCTGGTTGGGGTCTCCCCCAGCCACCGGCCCCCCAACCAGTTTGCAATAGAGATCCTCCACGGCGCGGCGGCTGCCGGCTCCCGCAGCCTCTTCCCCGCAGGTGGCGGTGGCGGAGATGCGGGTGCCCTCGGCCAGGTTGAAGTAAGGCGGGTGGAGGCTGTGCCCGTTCACATCGCTGGGGAAGGAGGCGGGAGGGCGGGTAGCAGCACAGGCGGCGGTGGGTAGCACCAGCAGCAATAGCAGCAGCTGCCCCGGCCGCGCATCACCCCGCTTCGCCGCCCTCGTCATCTTCAGCGAGCGGCGGGGCCGGGCAGCGGCACCGAGCTCCCGGCTCTGAGCCCCGCGCTCCCGGCTCTGAGCCCCGCGCCGCCGCGGACGCGCTACTTCTGCCCCGGCAGCGGGGAGGGACCGCCCGCCCCCTGCGCGGCCCCGCCGCCTTTAACCCTTTCGCTCAGCGCCGCCTTGCCTCTACACCCCCCATCCCTAAGGCATCCCCTCGCCCTGGCATCTTCTTCCCTCCCCCATCCCTAAGGGATCCCCTCGCCCTGGCATCTTCTTCCCCCATCATCCCTAAGGGATCCCTCCCAGCACCGCAGGAGGAGAAGCCAAACGGGGTGAAGTGGTTCCCCCTCCCTGCCTAGGAAAAGAAGGGGGACGGAATCCTCCGGGAAACAATGTGCCTTTTGTATCTGCGGGGCTTTGCTGCCTGGTCGCGCTCGCTGGTGTTTTTAGTACGTTGAACTCCATTAACCGATAGATCGGTTTATCTCCAGGAAAAATAACTCTATTACTAATTAACAAAACAGCAAAAGGCTCCACAAAATGCAGTTTACTCACTTCGGTGTATGCTGTTGGCTCTCGTTACAGCTGGACACTGAAAACTTGCTTCCACTTTCCCCCAGAAAGGCTTTGCTTTCTCACCTAAGAGGGAAAGCACAGCTCAGTGATAACCCAGCCTTCTTCCCATCCCTCCACTACCCACGGATGGTTGGTCCCTCCGTGGGGTGACTTGCAAGGACAAACACACTGGCAGGTCTTTGGATACTACTGAGGGAAAGCCACTTTTTGGATAAGAAACCAAACACATTACAAGAAGTTATCTGTAACAATACGTGAACTAACTCCTCAAAACACCTCTCTGATTTTCCCACCATTCTTTTTTTTAAACCCAAGTATTGAATGAAATGTACAAAATATTGTGCCTGAACTGGTCAATACTGTTTCTTTAAACCACGAAGACATAGAGCAGACTGACAGGGATCAGGTCTGGACTCCACACAGTCGGATTACTTCGGTATTTGAACCCCACAGGAAGGAAAACAAGCTCCTCAGCCTGTCCAGGTCTTCACAGGCTGCTGCTGGGCATTTGCTCACTACCTCACATCATCCTCTTTGTTTGTCTTCTATGGACAGCCTAGCAGGAACCAGCCCTCTTGGCAAAGTTACTGTCTTAAGTGTGAAAGCTCTTTTATTTTTCATGGAAGAAAAAAAAAAAAGGCATTGTGATGTTTGCAGCTCCACAGTCTGCATTTGCATATGGCTTGTACCTGGCAGGCTGTGCAATTATTTCAGCGCTTTCAAGGGCCTTTGAATGATCCCTTTTACTGTATTTAAAGTGCTGTCCATGGGCTATCATATGGCAGCACAGTGTAAGGTTACAGATAACTGTACCTTACTGTGAGAGCAGAGCCCTGGGCATGCAGTGCCCTGTGTGCAACAGTCAACACTCGCAGCCCTCCAGCCGGGTGCTGCTTGGGAAAGCTACTGGGTCCCAAAGAGCTGCTGGGTCACAACGTTAGGATGTGGAGGACAGCAGACTCACGTGCTCTCAATGAGCCACTGAGCCATCCAATGCCAGCTGTTGCTCTCCTGGCACTTCAGAGAGTGAGATTGAATTGGCATGACATCAGGACTGGTGTAGGCAGGGTGGTGAGGGCTGCCTGGTTCCACATGGCCAGGAAGCACTGGAGCACAGCCGCCAAGCCCATTCAGTTAGAAAGACTTCCTAAAGGGCTTTCAGACATTTTTTAACCCCTTCCTGCTTTTCTGTCTCATTGGAGATTTTTCTCCTGCTTTCCCCACTCACTGCAAGATTTTACCACCCAGCAGATGAATGTATCCTTTAAAAGCTAAGTAGAACCTTTTAAAAATAGATTCTTATAAAGAGAACAGGCAGTCTTTGCCCTTTACACTCTGCCTGAAAACAAGTAGCTTGCTCTGGGGAAAGTGGAACAGTCATCTTTGAAAATACTTGTGCTCTGCAGTAATGGTTAACTAGCATGGTTAGGTACTGGAGACCAATCCTCCACGGGATAGCAATTAAAACTTCCTTAAACTTTATCAAGTGATGTATTTAATTAGCTACTTACACCCTGTAAGCACCTGTGAATATGTGAAAAGAGTTAACAAGGAAAGCAGGGCACAGATTAGGAAAAGATCTTTCTCCCACCCCCACAAGAGAGCTACAAGGCAAAACACCAGGGCCAGTCTAATATCTGTAATCCTTCTGATGGTGTGGTGTGGCACGTAATTAATCACTCTTCCAAAATGCAATTAAGGGAAGTGAAATCACAGTCAGCAGGTGGGTTTTGTGGCAAGGACTCAGGAGAAACGTGCAGGAAAAAAAAAAATGAGCCTTCTGCAGTGTGAACAGGCCTCAAGTCAACCGCAGAGCTACTCCCTAAAGGCAGTTTGAAGACTCAAAACATACTTGTGCTCCCTGTACTGAGGGGATCTGAAGTTTTCCAACAAGCAAAAGAAATGGTTTAAAGAGAGAAGATTATGAGTTGTTTTCTTTTTTTCTCAGCACAGAAAGAAAGGGTAGAGGGTTTATAACATAACTAAACATCCAATTTAGAGGTTAACCAAAAAGCTGAGGTTAACAGCTTGGACTCCTATCTGGATGCCATCCCTAGTAAGCCACACAGAGAAAAATAAGACATATGGGCTAATCTGAGCTGGACACAAGACCCTTTTGGTCTGATATCTCATCTGAGAGCCACTAGCAGCAAACATTTCAGGTGAAATCCCCTGTGGGTCTGCAAGGAATGCTCCGCTCCCCCCAAATATGTCCCCTGACCTATAACATGTAGAACTTAGCTTGAATACTGAAGCTTTTCTTCCATTTAAGAAGCTTTCCTAAGCATTAGCTTCAACAGAACTGGACAGTTATCATTCATGTTATTACCTGCTCTGATCCCTCTTTGAATTTTACCAGTTTCTTGAGGTTAGGAATGGTGCTTCTTGTCTTGACTTCACAAAGCTACTGGTCATAGTGACATACTCTCAGCTAGGAGGTATTGAAGCAGAAGTGACTTTTCCATTCAAAACCAACTCACTACCAGTGAATGCAGAAAGGACTGGAAAAAAAATCCAGCCTGTAGCAATCCTACTCTGATCTTGTCTGAATCGACGTGTAGCAACACGACTTCAGCCATGCTGCTCTCCATCTGCAACCATTAAAGGCATCTGAGTCCCACTGAAGTTTTTATTTTTGCCTTCCCAAAATCTGCAGGACCATGAGGAGCTTGCCAGAAGCTGCCATCAGAAACTGCAAGCTCCTTCTTCAGGCAGGCTGTACAGCGACAACAGGGTTTGGGGAGTGTAGAGGGACAGAAAGACCTTGAGATCCAAGAACAAGTTCAATGTTTGGGCTCCCAACAGCTTACCTTGATGAGGGAGCTCAGTTCCTAAACCTGAGCAAAGATTCAGCAAGTTAAAAAACCAGAGCTTTCCTATCTACACAGTCCCTTTTAACTTACTGCAGGAGCTCAGAGAAGTGTCTCACAGACAGAAGATGTTGAGTAATTCAACAGCAGTGCAGAAACATTCTGCTTGCTGTGAACGAATTCTGGTTTTTTATTGTCTGTTACATAGAGAAATGAAAGAAGTGCTCCTCACTCTGGGAAAGCCGACATACAGCCAGTGAAAGAAAGAACCGTTGCCTTTGAGCGTGGTATTTCTGAGAAGGCATCACCACAGTCAGAGCCACCAGTGAGAAACAAGTGCATGAGTCAAGAGAAAGAAATGACCATATGGTTCTTGTACTGTGTATTGCATAGGCTCAGGAACACATTATCTTACACAAGATGTAATTGCTTTTCTACTACCTTCCTGCCAGCAGTGTGAAGGAACATGTTTCCTGAGCTTTCCTCTGTGGCGACCTAAGAACATTACACCAAGATCACCATTTCCTTGATACAAGTATGTCAAGAACAGCTACTAGAAGCTAAGAACGAATTCCATGAGCTGGAATTGAACCAACACAAGCCAGAAGAGCAATCAATATCCTTCAAGCACATCTCCAGCTTTATCATTTTACAAGTTCTCGGGCTGTACCTGAGCAGACTGTAAAACAAAATACAAAAAAAAAAAGACATAAGCAGGTTTCAACTGAGCTCACTGAGTTTGCAGAGTTCACAAAAGCAAGGAAAGGAGATTCTCTCCTGTTCACACAGAGCCCCACACCCATGCACATACAGACAGTTCTGCAAACAGCCTACTGAGACCCAAAGTACATTTCCCCTGTTTGTTCTTCAAACTGACAGCTCAATCACAGCTTTTTAAACCCTTCTTCATGGGGGAGCTAAGGCACAGTTTGAATCTCTAGTGGGAAATGACTGAAGAGTTTTGTTGAAGGCATGAGGAATTTGACCAGGATTTTCCTCACTTCCTCAGACTTATGAACACACAAAGCCAAAGGCCAGAGGGATGGTTGGACTCGCCACGGTACCTCATCTGCTGTGTACCACAGGCTGTAACCCCTTGGCCCATGGTGTTGTACCCAGCATAGCTCTGCTGTTATTAAAATATCCCCAGTGCTGGTTTTGCAGTGTTAACAGAAATAGGATGAGCTAGACCAGACTGAAAAGGGGATGCAACAGGAAGCAACTGTAGGAAATACAGGATTCTTTTCTGTCTATTCAGGATTGGGTTAAGTTACGTAAAAATACAAACCTCTAACACTGAGGAGTGCCAAAGGAGCATTAGCAAGAGCTGGTTTACAAGACATCCTCTCTCTGTTAAATTACTTCTATGTGTCTTATCTTTGTTTCCTTTGTAGTGTTCCTCGTTTAACATTTATTCAAATTGGAAGAAGACTGCTTTGATACACAGCTGGGCCCTGTGCCGTGCCTGGGCAGCATCTTTCAGTGAAACACAAAAGAAAGCAGGCATCTGTGTTTTGTCTGCTGTGGCCATTTTCACCAAGAGATCAAGAAGTTTCATAATGTAGCAGGACATGTTACTCTACACCAGAAAATTCAATTCACTTTAAGGTCAGCTTGTACCTTCCCTGTAATCAAATGGTTTCCAAACCCTCCCAAAGCCAGAACAGGTGTTTCATTCATACTGTCTGTCTACCTGGCAAGGACCCAAACACTTTCTTTTAAAGCCTAACCTCTGTATTATTCTGAAAACACACATATGTGCTGTTTCCTAAGCACGCTTCGAGCTTGCTCATCATTAGCTACGTGTTTTTCTTTGCACAAATCAAGCAGGAACACAGCTGCTTTTATGTTAATAACTAAATCATGCTTTCAATGTGTGCCACGCAGCCTTCCCTTCAGCCAGAAGGGCCCTGCAGATTTAACGAGCTGACATGTCAACAGAGATCAGTTCACCCACCAGAAAAGTGCAGCTACTTCTTAGGGTGAGACATGGGAGCTGTTTACAACGCAGGAGAATGAAGACTGCTGTGTCAAGCTGAAGCTACAGAGGAAGAAGTGGGGTGAGGGAATGTGCTCAGGATGAAAAGCAGAATGATGCTGGGAGTTCATGCAGCCGCTCCAGCATGAAACAGCAGTTAGAGACTCATAGACAGAACATGCTTTTGCTTCTTGGCTGAAAGGTGGGACATATCCAGCACTGCAAATGGGAGACTGACTCAAGCCTGACTCAGAGAATAGGATTTTTCCTACTGTGTCATTGCAACTTCTTTGAATAGCGGGAAGCTCATTCTCCCGCAGATTACTTCACCCGCCTTGGTTTCTGTACCCTGTGGCTATGTGCACAAATATTCTTCAGGCATGGGGTCAGGATAGATCCTTGCTGTCTTCCACAAAGATCATATTACAGCCAATTTCTCAAAATCTAGGTGGAAATGATTAGTGTCAAGGAACTTGAGGGATTTCAGATAAAACAGCTAGCACTTACAGTTCACATTTATTTGAAGGAGGGGAGGGAATGATTCACATCAAGGAGGACTGCTGGGGTTAAATCAGCCACTGCTTTCTATTCAAGAGGTTTCTTTTCTCCTTTCCATTCCTGAGAGCTGGTGCTAAGGTCACAAATAAGTTTGAAAACAATAGGTCCTGGAGAAAGTTAGTAGCTAACCTGGTAAAAGGAAGACCTCATTCAGATCAGCAAGGCAAGACACCGTTGTGCAGTTTGCCTCTGCCTGTCCTGCCCTTGTGACCACGTTCACATTAACTGCACATCTGTTCAGCTGAAAGCTGTGGTTTGAAATGCTCTGGTTTCATTAGGGCTGCCAAACCAGTGAGCTTGGGTGCTGAGCTTGGTGGGTAACACAGCTGTCTGCAGGGAATGCAGCACTGACACAGTTACCTATCCCCAGGCAGAGCTCTGCTATAAAAACAGCTTCTACCTTCAAACTGGTCTTTTGTCAGTAGCATTTGACACACTTAGAGACTTTAAGGCCAGAGTTCTCCTTTACTATAATCAGATTGATCCAAATCTGCTCTTCTGGCTTTTCATAGGAAACCTTTCTACTTTGAATCTAGATATTGCTGGAGCCATAAGATCGTGGGGAAACACACTCAAACAGCCAGTAAGAATGTCAGTGGTTCCTGTTAGGGCTAATTGCACTGAAATCATGTAGAGCCAATTTCCCCAGGAATGATGAGATCTATATCATGACTTAAAGCCTCTCCACTATCAATTTGAAATATATGGACTATCTTCTCTGTCCTACAGAACAGTAGCATTGGCATTTTCCTGTTTCTTTAATGAGAAATAATACATAGTTAAAGTGTAATTAAGAATAAGCAACAGACCCCAGTGACATTACAAATGCCAAGGTGGCCCCAGAGGAATGACCATCTCAACAAATATCCCACAGCTGTCCTCTGGTTTTCACATATTTTGCCAACTGAAGGGGATGCCCAGTCCAACACACAGTGGCTGTGGCTCCCCAAAGCAATCAGCAACAACTCTTGTGGCAGTCACAAGGGACAGCATTAGAGGAAGGTGCACAGACCCAGCAACCCAATGGACTTGGTGGGACAGGGAGCTGCTGGAGAGTTCAGCACAGAGCCACAAATATGGTGACGGGAGTGGAGCATCTTCCCTGTTGAGGTGAGGGAGCATTGGAAGGGGCTGCCCAGATGAGTTGTGGAGTTTCCTTCTCTGGAGACATTCAAACCCACCTTGGTGAGTTCCTGTGTGACCTACTCTAAGTGGTGCTATTCTGGCTGAGGGGTTGGACTGGATGAGCTTTCAAGGTCCCTTCCAACCCTTGAGATTCTGTGATTCTGTGACTCAGCAGAACAAACAATTCAATTTGGAATTTTCCTGTTACATCTAATCTGCAGTTGAGCTTCGTGTTTAAAAATGCACACAACTGTATGAAGCAGTGGAGACACGTTCCAGCCATAAAGCTCCAGGTTTTGCTGCTCCCCAGAAGCTTTTCTAATTGTGCTGCACATGTTTTCCCACATGAAATGAGAACTGTGGGTCTTATAAAGAATGCCAGCTGGTAAAGAGGTTAGCAAAGTCTAAAAAAAAAAGTTAAAAATGAAGAGTTTCATCCCTCATCTATTTCAAAGCAGTTTCTGAACGTGGGAAAAAACCTCATTCCCCATGTCCAGGAAGATGGGTGGCCAATACAAGCAGCACTGGTACAATGAGTCCATGGGGCCTCTGCCAGGAGGACTCTGCCACACAGGCCGGCTGTGCTGGGGTCACCAAGCAGCCACAGGGCTTTGGCTGCAAGATGGGAAGCAAAGATCAGCCATGCACCACCCTGCCAGAATTACAGACCAAGACCATTACTGGAGCCTTGTGTGTATGAGATGTCAAGGCAAAAACTTTGTCTCAACACAAAGGACAAGGTGAGAGAAAAGATAACTCCTCTGGAGTAACAAAGGCCAGTGCAGACAGACAGAAGGAGCTGGTATCCTGGGTATCAACACCCTCATGTTTGCATGATTTGATTTAGGCACATGAGGAGATAGAAATGTGATACCACTCTCTCAGCCCAGTACTCCCCATCCTTCACCAGGGCAGAAGCTGCAAGGCAATGAAAAAAAGTTGCCAGACATTCGTGTGTAATGGCTCAGCCTCCATCACCTGGGAAGGTCAAACAACCCCTCCTTGCCATACCCCCACGTGCTGGCACAGGGCACACGATGCCGGCGATGCCAGCGGACACACTGATCTGAGCTCTGGCAGCTGGGTGTGAAGTGGCCCCATCTGCAACACACTGGCCTCTCTCCTTGAGGGCATCAGGTTGCACCCCTACAAGCTGTGCTGCAGCCACTCTGAATGGAGCCCAGCACTGCATTGCTGCAGAGTCTTATGAATGAGGATGGGTTCATACCTGCATTTTGCACTTATTTCAGAACTGGAAAGAGAGAGATTAGTTACTACCCAAGGTTCTGCATGGGGCACAAAGCAGTGCTGGGTGACAGGCAGAGTTTAGCTCCAGATGTGCATTGTGGGTTCAGCCTAGAGGGAATGATTCACTTTGTATTTTCTCTTTTTTTTGCTCTGGGATACTCTCAATCCAAGCACAATATTGACAAGAAACTCTTTTTTCTGAGATTCTCAGTCCTAATCCGTGGGGCTTGCAGAGGGAGAATGCATTGTAATGAAATATTAGCAAGAGTTGCCTTGGTAACTGGCCAGATGAAGCCCTCTTATATTCACTCAAGTTCTCCCAGCGTGACTAATACCTCCTGGGCTATAGTTACACCACTCTGAACGTCCTGAATGCATGACCAAGTCAGCAGAGCAAACATACTCAGGCCCCATTTACACACTTATGGCTTAATCTGATTATTTTGTAGTTGAACCGAGTGCAAGAGAAATTTGTGGAGCAGCACTCTGCAGCTATCAGCTCCTCACTTTCATCTTGCCCCTCTCGCCAATACAAGCTAGGATTTCCCATTCTGCATTTCCTAAGACAGAAAAAGCAGCAGCCTAACAGCTGAGTGCAAATTGCAGTCATCTGGTAAAATGCATTTGGTATCATTGTCTTTATCCAGTTACCCTTATCAGGGAGCGGAACACATGGGGAATGTGGAGGGCTTTCATGCAATGCAAAGCAAGAAGCACTCCATGCCCAGGCTTCAGCACCCCCTCTTGCTGCACAACCCAGGCCACAGTTTTTCAGCAAATTAAAACCACTGGTGTGAGAGAAAGCCAGCAGAACTGTGGGACACGAAGGAAAGGCACTGACAGAGATCCTCACCTGACTTGAACAGGCTTCTCACTCCATCACTTTCCTCCCCATGAGCTTCCTGGCACTGCACGCACACCATTCCTCTCCTGCTGGGTGGAATCCCAATTGCTCAGGTACATGCCCTTGACCATGTACAGCTTAAGGCTTACACCAAAGAGACATTTTCTTCTGCTTGAGTTCTGCTGTCCCCAGGAAGGCTGGCCCCATCCCATTCACATGATTGTGACAGCAGGGGAAACTAAAGTGTTGCCTTTGTAAGCTGCAGCTGACAGCAGCAGAGTACTATCTTTACTCCAAACTTGGGCTCACTCCTTGTGCTGGCTCCCTCTATCCCAGCTGTCCACCCAACCCTTGATTTTCCTTTTGCAAAGCTCCTTTCACTGCCAGAACTGAGGATTTATAGGTCCCAGAGAGAATGACTTAATGCCCTGATCCTCCCTACTTCTCACTCTTGCTTTTATTTCTAGAGTACGATTCATTTCCCTGAGTGGGATCAGGGGCAGAGCACCTGCAAGAGAGCACGACTTGCAACATCAAGAGTTCTCACCTATCTAAAACATTTTGGAAATGCAAAAAATTATCTCCTTTGCCAAGATTGTCTCAGAATTCAGACCCCTCTATTTCTGTCCAGCAGACCAAGCTCCCAAGATTCCCACTTCAGATGTGAGAGAGCTCAATTGCTATTTCTGAGACAGAAAAAGTTAGAGTGACAATGTGCCCTGTGATGTTTTCTCTTCACTTGAAGGAGAAGGGATGTTAATAGCTGTCCAAGCATTCCAGCTGAAAGACTGGGCGTAGCTCGGTGAGCACTGTGTAGCTCGTGCAAGGTAACCATTGGGCTCTGTCATATTGTGGCTACCAGATTACTTGGCTCTCTACCTGTGGGCTTTCATCTCCGAGTGGGATGTGAGCCATAACCATATCCCCTGCAGTGATTAGCCTCAGCCAGCTAAGGCCTTGCTTTCCTGGTGAAAGCCAAAGGTCAGAGAAGTTTTGGATCTCCTTCCTACAGGCTCAGGGTGCACAACAAAGGGCTACTGCAAATCTCTGGATCCTGTAGAGGTACGTGCCTTAGCTCTGAAACAAACAGCACCAGATTTGCCAACAGAAGAGCTGCTGCAGGGCAGAGCTCAATTTGGGCTATAATATTGCCTGACTGGCTGGTTAAAAATGGGACAGCTGCACTGCATGGGGTACTTTAACATCCTACTGTCCACCTTGGGCACTGATTAGCAGAGCCTGTTTCTGAAAAGGCTGCTTGTGACTCATTCTTAAGCTCTTCACAAGTACCATCTGACTCACCCTCTAAATGCACACCCCAGACTGCGTGTGCTGTGGCCAGGGGATATTTGTGCCTTTCATCAGTGTTTGCCCCTTGTGTGTGGCACCAGTGAATGTTCACACCTGTGGCAGTCATAGATAAGAACCAGCCCTGGGCTTTGTGTCAGGAAAAGATTTTACATATTTCCATTGTCACAGCCATTAATCTGAAATCTAAATTACTTCCTATTTGGGAAAGCATCTGAGCTTTTTCCATGCAGATTATTCCTGAGGTGGCTAAATAGGGACAGCTAATAGGACAGCTGGGTATTTTGCACTTAAAAGCAATTCCCCTCAAGTAGGAAGAGATAGCAAATAGGAAAATAGGTGCCTTCTCCAAAATAGAAGAGCTATGAGCTCATTTCTAACATCACAGAGAAAGATGATGCCATAGTCAAGAGCTGAGACTCAAATCCCTTCTTTACTAGCTTCTTGCATGACCTTGGATGTATCACTTAACTTTCTTTTTGCCTGTCTTCTTCAGCTCAAAGTGAAAAGAAAGAGCAGTCATGGGGTGTGATGACAATAAAAACTGTGTGATGCTTAACCCTCAAATGTAGGATTTATCAGCTAAGCCCTGTTTGGTTTTGTAGGTCCAATAAACTGCAGTGAAACTCCCACACATTCTCCAATTTGCCTTCCAGGTGATTAAACAGAGAGCACAAAACCTGATAGGATGTACACAATTCAGAAACACAACAGTCCCTAAACTGAGCTCCAGGGGCTGGTGAATAGAAAAGCCATCACCAGCTCTCTCACACAAGGCAGCCCACGAGGTTCTGCAAGACAATGAGCCCAGGAGGCTGTGGCAGAATGCTAGAGCACCCTTTCTACAAACCACACCGCTAAGGTGGAGGACTTTGGTTCATCCCAAAGGATGAGCTGGTGTGCAGAACAGCTGCATCCCTGCAGGGCAGGAATTTATATACATGAGGAAGCACTTTGGGATCCTTCATTGCAAAATTCTGAGTGAGGTTTTCCAGCCATAATACTTCAAGGTAGCTGGAAACATAACAAAGAACAGTCCTGGGTTCATTCTTTGAATCTTGGTTTTCAGCATGAGATTTTCTTCCTCTGCAATAACCTCCAATTTCCTCAGTACTTTAAGGAAGCTTTGTGTTGGGCATAATCTTTGTACAGTCATCCAGGTAAAGAAAGAAGACTTTTTAAACTCAGAATGGTTGGTTTGCTGGGATAGATCCTGTTACTGCTTTGAAATACTTCACATTAATATCAAGGATGATATTTTACATAAAGCAAAAAAGAAACCTCATAACCACAGCTGGGCTATTTGTGGGAGGTTTTTCCTCAGCTTTCAAAGATCCTTGAAAATCTGGCAAGGAAACCAAAAGCTATTTCACTTTCTTTATGAACGCTAAAGGGAAAAAGGTGCTTTGTGGATTAGGAGATTAAAATTACAAATACACCGTCTGGTAATTTTATAGTAATTAAAGTCATTAACTTGATTGTATGCTGCCATTGCAGCTGGTTTGGGCTTATAGAGTTTTATTTAAAGGAGATACATTATTAAAGAGCTTCAGATGTGGAATTACTGCTGAAAGGTATCCTCTCTGGGTTGATCCATACCTCTGAACTTTTAAGGACTCCCAAGATGAAAGCTGTTCAGAAACTCCTGATGTGATTTATGCATATAGTGCCTGGCATCCTCATCTTCATGCGAGGGGATTTATTCCTTCCCTAATGAGGTGAAGGTCAGGCACGCCATGCTTGTTCTGGAAACAGAGAGGGTATGGGTGTGTGCCCATTGGCATTCTTGCCTTGAGCTCTGCACTTCAAGCATGAGGTATGAATAAAGGAATTTAATTAGTTCTTGCCTGCTTCTATTAAACCGCTCTAGAGGGAGAGATGCAGAGACAGTGTAATAAAGAGGGTATGTGATTTGCATGCTAACAAAGGCACATACACTTTCTCTGGACAAGCCTTGACTTGATACCAAGATTAGAAGTTGCACTAAACCCAACTTTGTTCCAAAGTGAGCCTGCCACACGCAGCACTGAGAGCTGCACAGGCTTTTTGAGTTAATTACAATCTGTTTTGTGTTTGCTGTTTAACACCTCCTTGGCTGTTCCCTGGCCTGCAGCTCACTGAAAAAGCAGATTAAGTGCTTTGGGGTGTTTATCAAATCCTTGTTATTACAGGCACTCGCTGGCTTTGGGAGAGGAAGCGTCTTTTGCTATTTGCTGTTGGTGTTTAGGGCTGGGGAGAACGGGGCAGACCTGCTGCCCACACAGGAGGGAACCGAGGCCGGGGTTTGACAACACGTTGTCTTTGGCAGCAGTGTTGGCCTAATCTGTTTCTGCCCTTCTTCCCCTTTCGCTTGTGCCAACAGAAGGTTCCATTTGTGGAACCAGGCTGTGAAACAGAAGAGGGAACTGACCCAGCTCTAAAAAAGGGTGTAAACAGTTTTTTTTACTATATGGTGTGGGTTGTTTTAAAGCTATTTCAATAGCCCTCCCTGTGAGGCTGCACAAGTCAGACACCTAGGAGCACAACTCTGTATGAGGCTGTTAACACAGGTAAGCACTAGAAGTTGTTGAAAGGATCATCCAACTCTTGCTGATGTAAGGCAGCGACTCCTAAGATTAAAAGCAATGATGTGTAGCAAAGTGGAGTGCCACTGAGCCAGAACCGAAAGGGATCTATCTATTTCATGGGAGAGGAAGACAGGTCAATGCACTTAGAGCAGAGTTTTTAATTCTCAGAGCATGCCTGAGCTGTGTTGGCTCAGCTGGCCTTACAGCTCTCATTAGGGCAAAACATCCAATGTTCTGCTGAAGTAGTCTCCAGCCAAATCCAGATTTGCAACAGGAATAGTAGAGTTAGGCAGGAAAGATAAATCAGCTGCAGTAATTAACAGCAAAAGAGAAAAAAACAAAAGTATTTTAAGTGCTTAGTTGGGTGCTGGATTGAGTCCTTGATTTTCATGAGTTTCCTACTTGGTCTTGGAAGAATTATTTGCAAACACCCCAGTTTCCCAGCTCTAAGACACACTGCACTGTAGACAGAGCAGATGAGATTTGAGACACTTGGAAAGGTAAAACACTCTCCAAAGATAACTGAAAAAAAAGAGACATGTAACAGCACTTGGCAGGAGCAGAGGACAGGCAGCTTTTACCAACTGCAGGGACAAACTGGCACTGGGATCTCCTGATAGGAGTTTCAAGGCACAGCCACATTCTCAGAGCGAGATCTGGGTGGTCTCTGATGGAGCTTGCATTGGTAATTTGCAATAAAACACCATCTTGGCAACATACCACAAACACCTTCCTAGTAAATGAAAGCCCAACTTTGTCCCTGGAGCATAGTCTTCAACCTGCCACAGTTGCTCTGAACATAGTCCAAAGGGTTGCAGAGTGTGGGAGGTAATATGGGAAAACCCTGCAGAACTGTAGGTGAAACAACCTCCTCATTTCCCCCACACCCCTCAGCTTACAGCCCAGCCATGGCTTCTGCATTGCTGATTTAACCACCCCACAAACCGGGTTCCTTCCCAGTAGATCTGCCCTGCCCCACTGCACTGCCTGCACCAGCTGGTGACCTTCACCTTCTCCCCCATCAAGCCCCAGAGGATGGGAACATGTCTCTTGTTGAGCTGCATCCAAAGCCTCCCCAAAGCAGAGCTCTGTGAGATGACAAGTTTGGTGAATCGTTGCTGGCAGTTAGCCCAGGACCCCCATCCATCTCAGCTCTTTACACCCAGGGAGCAGGAAGCAGGAGCCAGCCAGAGGTTTAGCTCTTCTATTTTACCACCTACTGTGCATCAGCAATCAATCACTAACCTCTTCCAACCTATCGCCAACCTCAAAATACACCAATACTGATGGATATCAAGACCAACAATATCCTAACTCACAGGTGTGGGTAAAGACTAATTTGAGTGCATTTCTCCCTCCTCTCAGTTCCACTGCTAGCACCAGTTAGCAGAAACTTACTTCAAACACAGCAAATTCCCCATATGTGCAATGGACTGGAGTCTTCAAAGGCTGCAACTGTTCACAACCTAGTTTCCAACTATTCAGTTTCTGGGAAGGTCCATCTTCACACTTTTTGACCTCAGAGTATTTCACATGGACTAAGTTTGGGTTGCTTTTTTTACTTGCAATCCAAACTGGCCCCTGTAAAATGGTTACATTTAAGGCAAACTATGAACTTTCTGAAAATCAGGTATGCTACATCAGACACTCAAGATCAACAGCTTGTGTTCAGAAGCACTGCCCTGCATGCAAAAGATTAGAAGAAAAGGATCCAATATGAATACACTGAAAGGTCTAGAGTGACTGAGTTTTGCTGTTCTGCCACATAACAAACGATGCTTCACAGCCAGAGCTCCTTCCCTGAGAACACCACGGCACCATCCCAGCCAGCAGTAAACCCCCATATTCTCTGACAAGTATGTGCATCCCCTTACCCTGCTTTACAGCTTCAGAAATCAAGGTGAACAAACTGTCATGTCACTTATACAAGGTCACAGTGAATCCATCCAGATTTCTTTAAAAAGAATTGAAAAGCCTCCGTGGACATCTCCACTGTTTCCAGACAACAAGTTTGAAAGATGAGCTGGGGGAATAGCACAAACTCCACCAGAGAAAAGGAATCCCTGCAGAATTCCTCAGGAATGCAGAAAAACCTTACAACTCTTCTCAATATTTTTTCTACTCTCTTGGTGTTTACTGATCTTTATGGAGTTTACATTCCATCTATCATTTTTATAACCAGAGATCAGAAAGCGATTATGACCGGGGGCTGCGAGTTATGCACACAGGGACCCTGTTTGTCTAAGCAAAGAGAGCAGCTCTTCTACTTTAACCATTTATACAGTGGTAGAAACATTCCCATCTGGGACGTGTGCAAAGCTAATTTGCTGTCCTCCACCAGTAACTGAGGTGGTGCCATTTGTATCAGCAGAAGCATCTCTACATGCATAGTAGGCACAAGGAACAATCCCACGCCCCAAGTAGATTGGTATTTTTACACCCAGTTTACAGTCAGCATTTTTTTCCCCTGAAACTAATAATTACATCCCTTCTCCCCCACTGCAGGGAGTGTGCTGGGAGCTGGAAGTGCTCTGAGGATGGAGCACTGTGACCCGGTGGCCTCTGGCAGGCAGGACTTAGAAAAGTCACCACACCGATCTAAATTCATACTAAAGGTCAAATCATTCCCCAAGGGCTTGCTGAGGCCAAAACTCAGCTACAAGAGCTGAACTGCCCAAATTGACCAGAAAGTCACTGATGTGCAGCCCAGACTGCTGGATTTAGTGCATCTCAGTCACCAATGCCTGCTGCCTCAGATGGAAAGGCTGGTTATTCAAGATGCAGCTGCCACCTCTTAATGGTAACGATGATGTTTGAAAAGGTTCCTTTGATCTTCAGCAAATATTACAGCCCTGACATCAGAAATACTGCAGCTTTTGTTTTAAAGTAATAAGAGGGATCACCCAGCTTCCCCTTTCCTGTGAGCTGGAAGGTTAAAATACAATTTACAGAATGAAAAAAAACCCTGAAGCCCAACCCACAAAAATGAGGAAAAAAGCAGCAAAATATCTGTAGATATGCAGTGGCTAAGAAGTGAAATGGATTCCTTGATACATGGCAGCAGCCTCTTCAATATCAGAAAGAACAGTGTCTGCTCTAGTCTAGAAATTTATATGCAATAAGAACAAAGCAACTGATGAAGGGAAGGAAAAGAGACCTCAGGAGACTTTCTGGAGCAGAAAAGGGTCCCAGGTTACAGCAAAAAGGGAGAGTGAGGGATTTAATGCTTGTAAGGTCATACTGCAGACCTTGTGAGGAGTGGATTTTTCCCTAGTATTTGCTTGCAGAGTGCCCTGATGCCTTTGAAGTACTGTATAAATTACACAATAACCAAGAAGAGTGGGACTTACAGGCTTGATAAGCCTTTACCCTGGTTTAAAGACAACTCCACACAGATCCTTGCACGTTCCCTCAAAAAAAAAAGCTGGCATCCACTTGCTTTTCTTACCAGGTGTGTTTTTCATCTCCTGCCTAGCTATTGTCTCTGCTAGCATGCTGCAGCTCATATTCCCAGCAAACACAGAGCCTGTACAGCCCACCGACGGGCTGGATATCTGCTGTCCTGCCTGGGCACAGCCAGGGGATGGGCAAGGGACTCATGTGCTTTGCCACACAGACTAAACTGCTATAAAATCTGGAAACTAGCATTAAAAATGTGAACATGCACACCCAGGTCTTTACTTAATGGGGAGAGGAAGAATTACTTCAAAACGAAACCTGGCAGGCCCAACCTTTAGGCAGGAGCTGTCTCCTGGCAGATGTGGGAGGTGCTCTGCATCCCAGAAAGGTGACCAGCAATCTCCTGAAGCAGCTCTCAATGACACAATGAGCAAATGCAGCACCAGGGATACCTCCCCAAAACTGAATCTTCTATGGGGTTGGGTTCAGCTAATGCCAGGATGGCAGAGATGGGCTGTGCTGCTGCTCACTGTAATGGTAGAGTGCACCTTTGGCTATAACACACCCCAGCAGAGAGGAGCCAAAGCTTCCAGGACACTCTGCCCACGCTCCCCCCGCTCCTACCCCTGCAGGTATGAGCACCCACTGAAATCCACAGCCCCTCCCCACCTCCCTCGCAGCCTATTGTTGCATTTGCAGTCAAAAACAAGCCTTGGGGACAACCACAGACAGCTCTGGGTGGCAAAGGTTACAGGTGTGCCCCACGCTCCCTCCTGGCTGAACCAACCTCGGCAGAATGATCTCCAGGCCCCAGGGGTGACAGCTTGACGAATGACATGCCACATCAAGGCTGGCAGCTCCTTTGCCTGGGAGGAGCAGAGAGGCTCAGGAGCATTTTTCTCCTCTGAAATCATCCCCTTGCCTGACTTCCATTTCCAGCCCCTGTAGCTCTTTCTTTTTTTTCCTTAATAAACTGTTTTAAAGGTGAAAGGTACCAGAAGATCCTTTCCCTGAGATGAAGACAGCACTCTGGGGATCTCCATGCTTTGTTGCTAGTGGGTTTCTCAGTCAGCTCTTAGCATGACAAGGTGGCTGTGGCAAAGGGAACAACTGCCACAGGGCACCTGGCACCATCTTCTCACCCCTTTTGCCTGGGCAATGAGGAGAGAAAGGATAGATCCTCATCCCACAGATCACCCCTGGATCTTCAGAGCACTGTAGAGTCTTTTTCTGCTATAGACAGAGGCACTCTAATGTCAGCAGGAGACTCCAACGACACCAACAGCTATGGCTCAAACACAGAGACCTGCTCTTCAGCCTGTACTGCTGCTCTCTCCATGTTGGATCCTGTCCTGAGTGTAGGGCAGTGCCATCACAAGTACCACACAGCATCACTGGGCAGCCTCACACCTCCTCACCTCAGCTCCCTGCTCAGGATAAAAAGTGCATAAAAAGCCAAGTCCATGTAGAAAAATATCCTCTTTTTCTTGTTATTGTTTAACTGAAGATGTAAAATAAGTGAGAGTGCAGAATTCTTGTTGCTAAAGGACAGCAGACAAAGCAAGAAACAGCAAGGAAAAGCCAGACATCTGAAGCTACAGGCATCACTCAGATGGCTGTATTGAAGCATGGATGCCAAATGGGTGGGAAAGTACAGTGTGCAGCTCTCTGCCACATCCAGGAAGGGCCAAGGCTCATCCCACTCTTTTGGTAGTTTCAAGTGACATATTGGACCACAGCTCATAAATCTCAGCTAACCAAGACATTTCCTTATGCCCCCGTGTCTTTGTTTAATCGCTTTCTCTAGACTCTACTGACTTCCCAGATCTTGTATGCAATAGCTCAGCAGTTCCAGCAAGTGACATGAACAAATGTGCTGACCTCATGTACCACCCCCACGGCTTGGGCTGCTGCCTTGGCTCACAGGTAAGAAGAGGCATCCAAGCACCCCATGGGCTTCGGCAGGGCTGTTTGGCAGCAGTGCCCCACACCAGGAGCTGGCCTGGACAAAAGCTTTACTGTTAGATAGATCCACTCGTATGGTTTAACATGCACCATCTACCATGATGACAAAGATTAAATGAGTCATCCTTTAGCAAGTGTTCAGCTGGCCAAACTCAGTCTCATGGGGATCTTTGACTGTAACTCAAGCTACTTAAATGTGTTCTGGGTTAGACTCCTGTCAGCCAAAATGGTTTAATTTAAAACATATGTTGGGGTGTAATCACACCTTTCAAAGCAGACTTGATAAAACCCAAAGATGCTTGAAAACACAAATGGCTTTTCATGAAAGCCTCCTAAATATGTGAGCCAAGCAGTCTGCTCTTCTGAGAGAGCAGCAGTCTGACTCAAAATGCACCTCAGTTAGATCATGTCTTTGGCTGATACCCGTCCATGGGAAAAAGTTGGGATTAGTACAAGGCACGGTAGCAAAGAGTTTAAATTGTCCATGTCTGGGGACTGTGTTTTGAGTTTTCAGTGAACATCTGCTATTAAAATCCTTGTGCTGTAAATAGCCCAAAATCAATGATAAATTTAGCCTGTGACTCCAGTAGAATTTAAAAAGAAGTATTTCAAAAGCAAAACAAAAGATGCTTCACTTTCACTTCTGAGTTAAACCCAGCTGAGTCTGAGTTGGGGGAGGGGGGCACTAATTCACTTACAGAAATAAAATGAGACAGAGTTCTAAACATGTTGGCCATGAAACTCCAGAGAATACAATGTCCCATGCACCCTGGCATTTTTCCATCCTTGCAAGACTCTAGCCTAACATTTATCAATTACAGGCTGGTATTTGTGTGGGATGATAGTTCAACCTTTGCAACAATGAGATGGTTGGCACTGGTGGTGAGGATTAGCTATTAAGAAGCATTTTTTATAAATGGGGACAATCAGAGCTGTCAGGATGGCTTTCCTTAGGATTAGCAAAGTAATATTCAGAAGTGAAGGTGTTCACAGGAAATCAGCTGCCAAGTGCAGCAGTGCCCTGCATTGCAGCAATTAACAAACAGGTGATGACATTACCAAAGAGACTGATCACATGCATACACAGACATCCAAATATTCACAGAGGAAAACCTCACCAAATATAATCCTAATGATACTTTCAGAAAGCACATAGTATAGATCTCATGCTTGTCCCAATCCCACTGGCTCCCCTAACTCATGCTGAGTATTTACGCCAACATAAACCCATTAAGAATGATGCCCTGTGTATTAATGAACACCACACTATGACAGGGTGAGCTACTGCTAGATGCAAAGGACTCATATTGGGGCAATTAATTGTACAGGCAGTTATACCACATTCACCTCTACACTCCCCCCCTGAGTGAATGCACTTAGAAGAGGCTGTGCTGTGGGCAGCAGTCTCAGCTAACACACAGCCACAACAGGGTGAAGTGGAGAAGCTTTTGGAGTCTAATGTGTTTCCTAGACCAGCTCCTGAAGGTGGCATGAATTCCTGAGGGCATCTCTCCATTCAGTTCAAAGACATCACATTTGTCTGAGCACATGTTCATCTACCACTTGGAAAAAAAAATGTCACAGGTGATGTAAAAGGTCTGTTCTCAGTTGCCTCAACACCAAACACTGCAGCAAAACCACAGATACACGTGAACAGGGTGAAGTCAGCTTAAACAGGCACTCACTGTCTGTCATCAGCAGAGCAAATGGCCCCTACAATTAAGAGCACAGGCTCTGTCTGGTTTTGGCATCATTCATTTCTAATGGCTGCAGCCATATAATATACAAATGCTGTAGGAGAAAGTAAACCTGGAACACCACCACAATATATCATTTTTAGCCCAGTATCTGAAGTGAAAGGTATGCTTCTGCTGGAATGTGACCATTTAAGTGGTGTTCCTGTCAATCTTCAAAAGCATTTGCAATCAGATTGAGCTTCTCAAACTACTCCATTTGAAAAACTGTGAGTAATAAAAATAGTGTTAGATGATGTGCAGAGGAGACAGGTGATGCTGAAATGAATTACCATGTAAAGTCTTGGGGACTTACCTGTATCTCCTCATCTTGTAAGAAGTTCATCCTTTTAATATTTTGATGTATGTGGTCTTGGTTCGAGAGAACAGAGACAAGTGGAAACAGTGGGGGTAAAAAAGGTGGTGTCTAAGCAAGTCTAGGTCTAAATGGTAGGGTGGAGGCAAGGAAGAGGTTTTGTTCAGGAAAGCTCGATCTCTGGGGATTTCCTGATGACCGACATACAGAGCCTCTCCTCCACAGCTATGGTAGCCAAGCAATTCTTCTTAGGCAGGCTACTGACTTTTCCTTCCCTCACTGTTGCCTCTGTGAGCTTGGGCAATGCAAGCAGCAGAGAGCACACTGTGTTCACAGCCACATACACTCCCATCCCCACACACCCTTTTTCCATGTGGGAAGCCTGAGGAATGCCAAACAAAGGGATTTTTCAAATTTCAAGTATGTACCATAAGTACTAGAGCCACAAACAGGATAAACACAGGAACCAGCCTCTCTACTCAAAAAAAACCACCACAGCAGAGGCACTGCCTGTGCCTGTACAGTTGCACGTCCCTTATCTTTGCAAATAGTGTCCTCAGCTCCCCATTCAGCCTGTTACATCTAACATAGGATTTAGTTAATCATATACAGCAGGAACACAACCCTCTTTGTCAGAGCCCTGCAAGTGTAAAAGACTATTCAGGCAATGGGTGGGCATCACTTCAAATTATTACACTAGCAAGGGTCAAACACAGCTCTCTTCCCTGAGCCTGGCATCAGATAGGAGAAGGCTACTGGCCCATCAGTCACTCCCAGTACATTTGTCTTGGAGGGTAACTTAATACATCTGTCATCAATGCTACAAGATTAGCTGTTACTGAAGCTGGTGCCTGGGGCATGCAGGAGTGTGTATTTGCCTATGCCCAGCAGTGTCCCTCCTGCACAGAGAAGATGGAACAGTTTGGTTTCCTATCAAGCTGTCATGCAAACTGCAGAAACTTCTTTCATCTCTTGCCTTTCTACTGGTTATATGACCTCCCTGCTTTTGAGATCCTCCCTGCTTTTGGGATGGGTCTTGATTGCTTCCGTAATACAAAATGAGTTTTGATGTAAACTTCATCCTCCTCTCAATCAACTGCATTATGACATCTCAGTTCCCTAGCTCATTGTCTGCTTGAAAACTTCCTGGATTTGAATTGCTAGAGTGACACCAGCTCAAGCAGCAGTTTCTAGAAGTGACTCTGCTGTCACTGAACTGCAAAACAACTAAAACTGCTCCACAGATGCACTTCACACACGCTTATGCTCAACCATAAAGCTTATGGAGAAAGCCCAAGTCATGATTGCTCGAGATAAGCCCAAAGCGGACATGGTGACCCAGAAATTCTGTTCCCTGCACCCCCATAATTGTGTTTTCAAAATAAAAAATTAGGAATGAGCTTCTGTTGGCTTGAGCTGCCACAGGCTGCCCTGCGTGGGCCAACCTACTGTCATCCCAGGGACTACAAGAGCCAGCAGGAATATGCGTGGGCAGAATTCTTGAGTCCACAACTGGCCTTTAAAACCAGAAAATACCATGGGAAAACACAGGGATGAACCTCTGGGGAAAGCAATCTTGTCACCCCAACAGCCTTCTCGAGAGCAACTCTAAAGCTGTCTGTGCTGCACGTAATGCCATTAGCTTCTGTAGCTGCAGGAAATGCCTGCCTGGGTGAGAGCTGACTGCCAAACACACTGCCTAGATCCGAGCAATTAGGAAAAACAACATGTATTCTACCAGCCAACTGTTTAATTATCAAGGGTATTAAGCACAGCATGCAACTAATAGAAAAGCTTTAGATTTTTCAGAACAAGCTCTTCTCTCTGTTGCGTTCGTTGGAAAGAATCAGAGCACAGAACGGGCCGTGAGCGTGACTCCCTCCCGGCAGCACCACCCGTGCTCTGGAAATGCCACAGCTCTGGGGACAGGCTCCTTGCTCTGCTCCCAAGGGAAAAAGGGGGTTGAGCTGTTAAGAATCAGGCAAGATTCCCATTCTGGACAGAATTCCCTTGGTAGGTTTGTACTACTCTGTTACCATAGTTGGCATTATGTTGTCTCTCTGACCTCCCTGCTCTACAGAGGAGAGTCTTTGGTGGTCTGGAAGAGGGCAATGCTGAGCCTTAGGTTCCAAAGAAACAGAAGGAAAAACTTTCTTCCCTGTTGAGCTGAGGGAGCACTGGTAGGGGCTGCCCAGATGGGTTGTGGAGTCTCCTTCTCTGGAGACATTCAGAACCCACTTGGATGAGTTCCTGCGTGACCTACTCTAGCTGGTCCTGCTCTGGCAGGGAAGTTGCACTGGATGAGCTTTCGAGGTCCCCTCCAAACCCTTAAGATTCTGTGATTCTGTGGTCTCACACTCCCCTGGCCCTGGAAGCTCTCCAGAGAGATAATGCTGTCACTGAGTGATGAGCCCACTAGCACTGCTGACACAGCAATTCTTTTCAAATGTAAACAGTTGTTCATGGTCCAGTAAAGCACTTCACATTGCCCAGCCCCAACATTTTAAAAGAACTCCTCCTCTCCTTGAGTCTTGTTTAAGAATATCAATGTAACTTTTATTAAGGTCATAAACAATGGCGTTCTGCCTTTTGGTTCCTAGACCCCCTTTGAGCTGTACCTCAGGTTTTTCCCTACAGACTTCCTGAATAGAAAGGCAGTTTAAAAAATAAAATGTAAGGAGAAAAGGAAGCTGCAAGTAAAACATCTGATATTGCAAGAGATGCTGGAATCACAGGAGCTGGCAGAACTGGCAGGCTGCCCTCTCCTCCTCCATCCACGGCCCATGTGCCTTTGTGAATTGCCCTTTGTTTGCTACAGATTCACTCTAGTGGTTTCTCACACCAGAAATTAAGCCCTATTTTAGCCAAACCTAGCCTAGAGGGTCTTTGGCTCCTAGCCAGAACATACATAGAATTTCTTTTTACTTGTTCTTCCTTTCTCAGTCTCTCTCCCTTCAGGGTCCTGTAATTATTTAAGAAAAAAAAAAACTAAAAATCTTGAGTTTTATCGATTCAATTGCTCACTTTCATGTTGATACATTTGTTTTGTACTGCCTTTGGGGTCCATAAGGAAGTACAAATTATTTTGATTTTAAAGGAAGCTGGGAGAAAGCTGAAGAGAGAAAGGGATATTATCAAGCATTCCTTTGGTACTGACACACTGCACTGATAGCAGCCTGGTGATGGGTCAGGACAGAGGAGGGAAATGGTATTAGGATAAAAATGAGAAGGCTGTGATGTGCCTGCAATGGGCTGAGGGAACATGCTGTTATCAGCAGGGCTGTGCCAAAGGACGTGCTGTGAGTGTGGTGGGACATGGGGCTCTGTCACAGCTGCAGCCGGGCGGGAGGCAGGCAGTGTGCTGGGAGCAGCATCATATCACAGGCCAGGGACTCCATTGAGTCATGAGCCCACCATAGCACAGTACAGCACAGCACCACATGCTACCCTTTCCCTTATTGCCACAGCTTTAAAATTACAGGGAAAATAGCACCCAATAAGCAGGTCTCAGCACAAGCCTTGTATTCCAGAAGGGAGAGAGATGCCTGACAGCAGGGACAGTCACTCCAGACCATGCCTCTGCCTGATGTAGTTGCCTGCATCTGGCACAAATGTGCAGCCAGTCTGGGCCAGATGTCTTGTCCTACCTGGACGTGTCCCTGCTGCAAGTTGCTTCCCACAGGGCTGCTCCTCTCCTGCTGCAGGATGGTGGTTTCTTGGCTTTTCTTCCATCAAACTTCTAGGTTGCTGCTGCACACCATCACTTTCCCAGAGACAGGCACAGAGTCCTTTGCTGTTTTGAAAGTTAAGAAAACTTCAGGTGAGGGATCTGTAAATGGAGACTGTCTGATCAAAGCTCAACCTGCCCTCCCACCTAGGTAGAAATATATCGTCACAGTGTGGTGGCAATCTGCACCTGAGAGCCAACCAATTCTGTCCTTCTTCCAAATGTGGAGGTCTGAGATCAGAGAACTTTCTGGTGCACAGCTCACAGATGCTGCCACCTTCCTAATTCCCAAGGTTTGGGTGAAGGCAATGCCACTTACTGTCCCCTGCCCACTCGTGTCATGCAAGCACCTGTGCTCTTCAGGAATGCCAGCCCTTTGATCAGACTCTGGCATATCTCTCTGGTTGCTCTCAGAGACTCTAAGACCCCAAGAAATCTCTGAGAGAGGAGAATAATCAGAATCAAATGAGGAAATATTAGAGGACTGTAGGTTTTCTTGAACACATATAGGTCTTGAACACATACAGGTCTTCCTCTTCCCATTTTCCTCTTATCTGATCAGTTCCTTCATTATATTTAGCAATCTTTTCCACCTCCAAATTCTCTTTCCTGATCCTAGAGATCTGTCTGTGTGCAGGCCACTTCCAACAGATAACTAGTTCCTACCTACCCCTAACCTAGTCCACTTCCTTCCTTTTCTCCTGCCTATGAGATGAGACTGTGCAATTGGGTGGTTGCTCCCCTCTAAGGGCTGGCTGTACCAGCTTGCCTTTTGTGTGATAAAGACCTGGATGCTGAAAGCATTTGATGAAAAGCATGGGAAAAAAACAGCTTCACCTACAAAGACTTCAAGCAGACTAGAGAATGGCACCTTTATCCAAATCTGGAGTCATTTGTCTTTTAAAATCAATTTAAACTGATATAAGATCTATTTCTCCCTTGTTCTCACTCCAAAAATCAGCTGTAATCACAGGGCACTCTGTCTCAGAAAGGCTGCAGACCAGAATTGTACCTCTGAGTACTGAGCAATTTATCAGAGGAGATTACATCCAGGGAGGGTGCTCATGTGGTTAGGATTTAACAGTCAATTAAATAACACCAACGTTTCTAACAAAGAAACAGGGATTAAGGAAGGACTCCAAAGTGACTCCTTTTCCTTCCTTGACTCTGATGACAACCTTGGGAATGTCCCTGTTACTAACCCAGATGTTCAATTACAGCCAACCGGAACAAATAAAATTGCATCTGAAATTTCACTACAATGGGAATCAGATAGTTAGGTCTGCCCTGGAGGCAGCCAGGCCTTTGGGAAAGCATGCATAGGAAGCTGTCCTCTGCCTTGGACTTTATCAAAAGGACTCCAGCCATGTGTTTAGTACAAGTGATTACTGTTTTTGCTCAGGTCATTTCTAACAAGCACATAGGGAAGTGCTACTTCTTTTCAAGATTAACCACTGCCAGACAGTGCAGATGAATGTGGTGCTGCTGGTTAGACAGTGTACAATCAGCTGTGATAGTCCACACATTTACAAAGAAGCTATGGCAGAGAAGTGCTTGCACAGTGATGTGAATGTCTGGGCCCCACATCAGTACACAAAACCTCTCCTTTCCCAATCTCTTCCAGCAGCAGCAAGTACCTTCCTGCAGCTCTCAGCATGGCTTTCCTTGAGTTTTTCCCCAAGCTGTGACCATATGACTACATGACTACACCACCTTTCAGTCTTGTCAGCTAACCTACCTCTTCCTCACCCACTCCTCCTGCCTGAATGTCTCCATTGCTCTCAAAGTTATCCTGCTTTAGCCCTCCTTACAAGCAGGGCAGAGCAGGCAAAGGGAATCAACAAACTCACTACAGATACTCAGTAGATCTTCATTTCTGGTGGCATGAGCTCTGATTTCAGGGCTTCCCTGCTCTTTATCTAACTACCAAGCCACTCTGTCTCTCTTCACATCTTACCTCTTGTTTTCAGTTATGGGTCATTTGCCCTGCCTTCTCGGCTATCAGAGAGGGTTGCATCCAGCTGTAAACCATCTCATTCACCTAGCACAATGCTTAAAACAGAGCAAGAAGAAACACATATCACCACACTGTCTCTTCCACGCTGTGTGATGCTGTATTGGGATCAGCATTTAGGTAAGCAGCTCATTTCAGGACAGTAAGAACTTGCTGCCCAACCTGTTTTCACCTTTCACTAAAGACAAAACATTTCCATCTGCTCCTTTCCTTCAATGACTTCTTACAACAGTAAAAAAGCCCAAGATCTTGTCACTGTTTTCTCATTTTATCAATTGCTTCCCTTAAAAGTTGCTCCCCAGAGCTGCTCTTTGGGAATAGCATCTTTCATTGAGTCACTCCTGCTGCCAGAGCTGATACAGCACTGGGTCTCTGTGCACAGCTACTGTTCTACTTAAGCACAAACAGCCTATTTAAAAGTCACCTGGCTATAGAGAAGGTCACAGCTTTTGTGACCACAGAAGTCAAGCAGATGGTATTATACGCTTGAGAAGGTAGCCAAATGCTGAAGCTTTTTGTATGGCAGAGGAAACAACTTTCCCTTCTCCATATCCCCATTTGGGCTGCAGGCTGCCGTAGAGGCTTGATTGACACCAAGTCCTACAGGTTCATACCTCACTCTCCACCTTGTAGGGTAAGTCCAGAGTCTTGTTTCATAAGTTACTCTAAAATGTCAGAGTTGTTCCCAGCATCTTGCTCTGGACAATTCATCCCAGCAGCATATGACATGGTGTTTTCCTAAGAGAGTATTTTATGAGGTCACTTCTTCATCTAGTCCTTGTTCTGCAAGGCCATTCACAAGTCATCATAAGGGAGACAAAATTCCCTGATGTTCTTTTTTTTTCCCTGCATATTGGAAACTACACAACTTTTTGTCGGAAGAGACTAAATGTGGCTGAAATAAATCCACAGAATTTCCCCTAACAGAATTGCTAGAATAATAGCAAGGTCATGACTCCCTCTTGCTCCTAATAATTGCTGTGGCACATCCCTGAAAGGGATGGCTGACCACAGGACATTTTTTTTTTCATGTAGCAGGTAGGACTTGTTGAGAAATCACTCAGATGACAAGAGGGTCAGCCTAACACTCTACTGGGGACCAACTATTTGCCAGAGACGTTCATCTTCTCACATGTACATCATGTCACATCTTTATTAAGCCACAGTGGTTCAAAACAAATGCTTAAGGGAAAATCAGAGTTAAGATTACCACGGTGGGTTCTCATGTCTTAAGTAATCTTCATCTGCCAAGATGCAGCGTGGCTTTGTGACTGCAGTGATGACACCAATGGTGCTGCTATCCATGCGTTCATGCTTCAAGGAGCATGAACTTGTCTAATGACAAGTCCCAGGAGAGACTTTTTGTATTCCAACAGAGACTTTGGATTAGAAAAATCAGATCCCAAACTCAACATTTAAACAACCCACATACTTCTGGCATGTTTTTTTTCCCCCCCAATATATGTTGTTTTACTCATTAGTGCATTTCCAAGCTACTCCAAGTGACAGCTAAACAGCACTTGGGGTCTGTTTATGAGAACAGTAACACAGTTCTGCTCCTTCTCCCTGAGGCCAAAGAGGCAGAACTAGCATCCCCACAGACATTTTTCAGGAAGTAGTGACTTTGGGAACCTGAAAGATAGAAGTCGTGATCAGAACGAGCAGCTGTAGATCCCCTGAGGCGACACAATGCTGAACGGGATGCTGCCTGACACGCTGTTTAAGTTGGGTGGATTTATGAGCTTCTCTGATAACAACTGTTATCTGGAGTTAGAATCAGTTACCACCCCCTTTGCTGGAATTTCTCTTGGTTTGTTCTGTTCCCAGCCATGAGCACTTCTGGAGAGCATTTGGTGTGGTTTTGTCTTTTTGCAAACTCAGGAAGATGGGAATCTGAGTCTAATGGTATCCTGGGAATTTGCATTAAAGCCTCCATTCACCTCAGAGACCTAAGAAGTCTCTAGACTGGGCCAGAGCAGTAAGAGAAAACACGGTAGCTACAGCTGTGCACCTTAGAGTAGCACTGGATTGTGCAATGATCAGTCCTTTGTGCCATTCACGACTCCTGGGTCCCAGCTACTGATACAAGAAATGGGTGACTTGACAACAGGCTCCCTCCAACCATTGCTTTTTGCATTTTGGAGTCTCCAAATACCAGATGCACTATCTCAAGCTGCAGAGTGTTGTAAATCAGAGTCTGTCTTTCCAGCAGTCAGCTTTGAAATGACCCTCCTTCTTGTTACTTACCCCTTAAAATAAGAAAGAAATGCTCAAATGGTCTTACCTCCACAAGATTCAAAATGAGACTAAAAGATATCTGGATTATTTTAATTATGTGTGTAGAAAACTGCTGGTCTAAAATTTCCCTGATGAATAGGGGATAAAATCAGGGTTTAAATGAGTAAACAAAGACACTTGCCTCTGGCTCAACTCTACTGAGTTTACTGTAGATCTTCCTTAAAATATACATTCCTTGTATAGCAGTTAATTAAAGACCTTTGTCACCTCATATTGCAATTTCTGAGTCCTCCTCAAACCCATTCAAAGCTTCCTACTTTTTTTCCTCACATATTAGAGATGGGTAAATTCTAACATAGGATGTCACAGTCGACGGGTCTTGCTCAAAACAAACATCACTTTCAGAAAGTGGAAACTAGGTCTCCTGAGCCTTGGCCCCAGTGCTCTCGTGTTTCTGAGTGCCTGTGATGCACACTTCATGGGCAGCCTGCCAGGTACAGCTCTTTGATCAGTAGAAACAAACAGCATTCTTTTCTTTTCTTTTCTTTTCTTTTCTTTTCTTTTCTTTTCTTTTCTTTTCTTTTCTTTTCTTTTCTTTTCTTTTCTTTTCTTTTCTTTTTTTTCTTTTTTTTTTTTTTCCCCAAACACACTGAAGTCACTGAGTGTTGAGTAAGGGAACAGACATGAGCAATAAAACATCTGAAGAAGTGACATAGTTTGAGATGTTTACATAACTGCATGGAAAGCTGTTCTACATACATGTGTATGAGACTTTCCTGAGTATTTAAAGTTTTCAGGGAATTAAGATTTAGAGCAGTGAGTCAGCACTGGTTCCACAGAGGCAAGAATCAACTGCTGTCAATATAGTCTGAAAACAGCTCAAGAAAGAAAAATCTACAGAGATATGTGACAAACAATACATTTTGGAGAATAAAACTGTACCTGGGGCTTTAAGACCAAACCAGATCTGATACCAACCATTCAGTAGCCAAGATCAGAAGTGAACACTGTCCACAGTGTCACCATCCAGCAGGTACAGTGTCACCTGTCCCACTCCTGCAAAGTCTCCCTTTCCCCTGGCAAGTGCAGCATTTGAGAGGTCAGAAAATCTTATAAAATTGGCTCCCTTCAGGGTTTGTGCCTAATGTAGTCACACTTGTATCACTTGGCTGGAATGTGACTGCTAAGACATCAAATTCCTGTGATCACAAGCCCCAACGCTTGGCATCATTGTGGACTCACTGCATAGGGATTGTCCTCCGCTCTCTAAGAAGAACATCTGCTGTGGCTTAACAGGTAACATATGTACAGCTCTGAGTGGCCCAAGATCTGCATTTTAACCCCAGTGTTATCAGTCGCCTGACTGATGGCTGTGTCTCACTGTGAGAGCACCATTGCTTTCCCAGCTGTGAAACCCCATAAAACTGGTGACAATCTACTGCAGGAGAAGCGCAGCACAAAGGTGAGACACTCCCAAAGCCCATCACCAGTTATCCTAGAGACATTTCAGTTGGGAAAGACCTTAAAGGTCATTGAGTCCAATACCTCTCTTCACCCTGCCCAGCCCAGCACTAATCCACTGCATCCCTCAGCACCTCAGCCCCATGGCTTTGGGATCCCTCCAGGGCTGGGCACTCCCCCAGCTCCCTGGGCAGCCTGGCACAGGGGCTGACACCCCTCTCAGGGAAAAAGTTCTTCATCACCTCCAGTCTCAACCTACCCTGGCACAACTTGAGCCCATTTCCTCTTGTCTCGTTACTTGCAAGAAGAGACCAATTCCTACCTCACTCCAACCTCCTGTCAGGGAGTTTCAAAGTGTGCTCATGTATCCCCTTGGCCTCCTCTTCTCCAGGCTCACCACCCTCATTCCCTCAGCCCCTCCCCATCCGACTTGTGCTCAAGCCCCTTCCTCAGCTTCAGTGCCCATCTCTGGACACTCTCCAGCACCTCAATGTCATTCTTGTAGTGAGGGGCTCAAAAAGTTGAAGCTCCAAAGGTGTTTATTTTAACTATGCTCTGACCAGGACGAGAGCTGTGCTGGGCCTGGTGCTGGGGGGACAGCAGGAGGGGTATCTGTGAGAAGAGGCAGGGCTGCACAGGCTGCATAGAGGGTTCCAGCCCCTCAGCCATGGCGAGGGCTCAGCCAGGAAGGTGAAGGCAGGAGTGGGAAAAATGTGTGAGGTAAAAAGAATTGAGAGAGCCCTGTGAGCACTGAGGCCAAGGCAGCTCCAGCGGCCAGAGCAAGTGTCCCCTGAAGCTGAGCCAAGGAAAAGGGGATACACAGGAAGTTTTCACCATACAACTCCACTTTAAATAGTTATAAATAAGTTAATTTTCCTGGTTTGCCCATAACAGTAATGGGTAGGTGATCTCCCTGCCTTCAGCCACAGGCTTTCCTATATTCTTTCCCATTGAAGAGGGAGTGGCTGTGGGGGTACCTGCAATTGGACATGGCCAACCCACCACAGGGCTGCAAACGTCAGGTAACGCTCTGCTCCCAAATGGAAGGTCCCGAATCCTCAGCAGGGGAGGTGTAGATCTGCTTTCCTTCACTGTCCAAGTCCAGCAGAAGGAAATCACAGACCAGGATTTATTAACAGACTAAAACTTCGATAAATACGCTGCAGAACACACTTGGTTCAGCCTGGCCACATTTATTTAGCTTGCTGTTGACTATCTGAGGAGAGCTGGTAGAACACTACTTCTTTAATTGTAAAACATCAAAAAAAATAGCACATAATCACCATATTAATTGTTCTTATTCTTTGAATTTCAGTACATGCAGTTCCTACTGAGGATTTGGTCAAGGAGAACCCCTGCCTATATTAAACAATAGGGTATTTCCCAGCAGGAAAAAAAAAAGCCTAATTAGTTTTCTATGTTTTTTCCATGGCTGATTAATCCAACACACATATGGGGAAGCTGCTTCCCCTGGGATGCCTCAAGGAATTAACTAAAATCAAAACCTCCCTTAACCCGTTCAAAGCAATATTTGCAGCAGGGGTGTTTTTATCTCTGTGTATCACTAAGAGTGAGAGCAACTGAACAAAACAGGAGAGGGGAATAGACAGCTCACCCTAACACCCAACTGCAAAAACAAGATTGCTGCCAAATCCTGTGTAACAGCTTACCTCAGTCCTCTAGGTAGGCTTTCAGTAGCCTACAGCATCACTGCATGCTTTAGGAAAAAAATCCCTCAGAAGCTGTCCCAGCTTCCTTTCTGTAAGCAGCACTAGAGAGACATCCTCTGCTCCACAGTCCTGGGGAGCTTGAGCCAGAAAACAAGGAGCAGTGGTGATGGATATACACAGAATCACAGAATCTTAAGGGTTGGAAGGGACCTTGAAAGAAGGACAAAGACATTCTTGGCCTTTTAAAATTCCTTTTCTGAATGGCAGTGCTCCTCCCTGCAGTGAAGCACAAGTGATGCCAGGGAAGCACGTTGCTCCTTGTCTTCCCTCACCCTTGGCAGAATTTTTCCTGTTTGGCACCTTGCAAGCAAGGATGATGTTATCAAAGCTGCTAATTCTGTGCCCCAGCAACAGAAAATGCAATTGGCCTCGTTAACTCTGGTCCTCTGTCAGGCACACAGAGCTGAGATTGACTCAAGCACCTTTTTAATGTAGTTCATTAAAAGAATGCCAAGGCTTAAAAGAAAAAAACCATGGTATTATGAGACATCTCCAAGGTCCTACCAAAAACACCCAGGTGTTTTAAGGACGAAATAGACTTGTCTGAGCAGTGAAATTTGGGCCAAAGACACTAAAATAGCCCCAGTTAAATCAGATGTCTTTAGGATGCCACTGCCAAGTCCTCGTAAGTAACAGGAAAGAATTTCATGACTTGGTGCAATGTAACCATGTAAGGGCAACTCTGTCCATCTTGTACAGTACAAGTACAGCTCATTCCCTTTCATGGCTCTAAAAGATCTGAACTATTCCTGTCTCGAGAAAACAAAGGACATTTTACATCACAATACTAGAAAATGCAACTGAAAATTGATTTTTAAAGGGACACATGTCCTCCCTTGTTAAGATTCTGCAGGAATTTGTGTTCAGAGCTCACATGCTCTGCAGTTTGGCTGGTGAAGGTGGTGTGAACTTCAAGAAGCCTTTAGCACAGCACTAATCCCTTTCTGACTGAACTAGGTTTGAGGATATGGCACCAAAACATTTCCTAAGCTCACAAGACATTAGGGAAAAAGGAATTTGTTTCCAATTAAAAGAAAAATCTGAAAACCAAACACCAACAACCAGTAACACAAAGCAAAGGAAGCTTGGAATGACAGCCTAACTCTTAAATACTTAATACACAAGTGGGAATTTGGTGTAGCTGTATGCTAATGGAGTTTTATTGCTTAAAAAAGACATCTGACAGACCTCAAGTTCAAGATGAACTTTTAAGCTGTCATTCCACTTTGCCTTATGGTGGAATTCCACTCAAATCCACATGGATGAACAGAATCCCAGGGGATTAGAAACAAGTCAACAATATTTAAACTCTTTGGTAAACCAGGCATTTATCAGCAGTAAACAGTTACTGGTTTTATTTAAAGTTATACTCTAATGCCAAGGCAGAAGGAGCAAATTTATGATATGTCAGAAAGAAACATCAAGTCCAATTAAAACTTATCTCCTTTCACTGTGCACAAAGGAAAGTAATGAGGATTGGACATAAGCCAAGCCAAAATCTCTCCCATGTGGGGATTTTATTTGTCTTTCCAGAAAGTGTTTTCAGAGATTTATCTGCTGGAAAAATGAATTATTTCCAGGGGAATCACAACCAACAGTCTTCTCTCCTATTTTTTAAAGTGCGTCTTTCATAGTTGACTTAGATCATAGAATGGTAGGGTTGGAAGGGACCTTTAGAGATCATCTAGTCCAACCCCCTTGCAGAAGCAGGTTCACCTAGATCAGGTGGCATAGGAACATGTCCAGGTGGGTCTTGAAGACCTCCAAGGAAGGAGACTCCACAACCCCTCTGGGCAGCCTGGGCCAGGGCTCCCTCACCCTCACAGTGAAATAGTTTTTTCTTTAAGTGGAACTTTTTGTGTTCCAGCTTCATCCCATCACCCTTTGTCCTGTTGCAAGCTACAATAGAGAAAAGTGCTGCCTCAACCTTCTGGCACCCACCATTTAGATATTTGTAAATGTTAATGAGCTTTCCCCTCAGTCTCATCTTCTCCAGACTGAACAGCCCCAGGTCCCGCAGCCTTTCCTCATACTAAAGATATTCCAGTTCCCTGATCATCTTGGTGTCCCTGTGCTGGACTCTCTCCAGAAGTTCTCTGTCCCTCTTGAGCTGAGGAGCCCAGAACTGTACACAGGACTCCAGATGAGGCCTCACCAGGGCATCTATGCCTAGGTTCAATAGATACTCATGGTGTTAAAACAGGATCTTCCAAAGAAACATGCTGCATTGTCACACATCTGAGAGGAAAAATATAGATAAGACGACACTACACTTGGGCAGTTCAGCCATCCTTAGCTCTGAGGCAACAGCATCCCTACCCTGGGCTCTCCTGAGAGAAGCCTGAGGCTCCAGTTTCCCACACTCACAGGCATCCACAGCAACTTGTAGACAAGTCAGAAATAAGCCACATGATAACCAGCTCTACATGGAGACAGCTTACAGCATAAACAGGAAAGCACCACCAAGTTTTTATCACTTGAGAAAACTTTGAGAGGACCTAAGCAGAGATTAGAACAAGGACAGCTGCAAACACGGCCCCCAGAGACGATCACACAGGACTGACGACAGTGTAATTTGGGTATCTCCCTACAGTAAGTCTTGAGATTGTGCAGGTGAGGACACACAATCTGAAGAAAACCCAGTGTATAGTCGTAGATATTGTGAAAATGGTGCAATGAGTCTGATAATGGAGATTTTCAATACTAGTCATATCATATTAGTGTATTTTAGAACTATCCAAACCATGTATGACATCTGAAGTGACACCAGCTGGTAAACAAAGCTGTGTGCAAACAAAATTTACCACCACAAAAGCAGCACCTGGCAGAAAGAATTCAGCCTTTCCCCTCTGGTAAAACAAGAATCTGAGAGATATTATACCACCAGAAAAGACCTCAGGCTTTTAAGTCCCTATGGAATTATAGTCACCAGGCTGCTGAGTCTTCGTGGAATTAGTCAAAGCAAATCAGAAATCTCTTTTCCAACAGAAGGCCCAATGATTTTACATAGACATTTCAAGAAACTCAAGTATCGTGTGTCTGCTCTTCTCTGAACACCCTTCCCCTTTCTCATACCACTACCTTAGTGCCAGCGGTTGCTTCCAGGAAAATAAAGATCACAGAGACAACATATTTGTGGCCTGTTTTGGCAGACAGCAGATGCCTGTTCAGAGCAAGGTCAGGATGACTGTAGATTTTTTCACACCTCAGTTTGACCATACATCTACAATCTCAGCCCTACAGAACACTCAACCTGATTTCTAATCCAGTATCTGAAGTTAATTCCTGAAGATAACTCAGCAAAGCTTGTGGTTTGACTATCAGCACAGTCTGAACCAACAAATAATATTTGTCCTTCACAAGAAATACTCCAGAAGCTTTAAACCATCAGAAAACCAACCAGTTCAATTTAAAACTAAATACCTGATGTACAACAGGCAAAACCATGAAGCAACTCTTTAAACTACATCATAAAACCTTCTGTGTTAGCTCAGAAGTGTGAAGTGATGGAAATCAGCCAGAGACTGGGAACTCACAGATAAGAAAGGCAATGTCAGCAAATGTAGTTTATCATTCAAACCACTTGCATCCTCCCTTGGTTCCACTAGTACAACAGCTAAAAGAACCCACCCCACATAGGCAGGTGAAAGTCTGTGTAGTGATTACAAGCTTACCAAGTAACTTATTAAAATATTGTCAAATATTCAGACTTATTTATCCTTAAATTATTTTCCTGCTTTTAAACATCAAGGTATTCTATATAAGAATAAAAAGGTAAAACTGTAATAGTCTCTCCCACATGGTAATCAACGTGCTAGCATGCCAAAAGTATTTCTGGTAAGATGGTTTAGTTTTCCATGAACTCCAGCTTTAATAATTCACTTAAAGAAAGTGTCAATGGCACCACAAATATTGTGAGACTCCATCAGCAAAAACAACACTAAACTTTGCTATCATATGGAGAAGAATTCCCAGTAAAAAAAGCAGCAAGCTGAATGAGATTGTTACAGTACAAAAATCTTCCATCACACACCAAAAAAAAAGGAGTTGGGAAAAAACTGCAAATCTTAATAAATCTGAAAAAGAAAGTAAACCAAAGAGTGGAAATTCTGGATTTTCAACCCTGGCCCTGTTTTAACAAGCCCATTTATTTTAAGAATTCATATTCAGAATCTGTATACATCTTTTGAAGACACACATTTCTTAAGTCTTTTAAGACCAGCTATAATAAATCCACCCGTGTTTATGACGTGAACAAAAGGCACAGCACAATATAGGTTTGAACTGTTTATTTTACATCAGATGTTCCATACCAGAGTTTCCTCAGTTAAAAGTTCCTAGAAGAAAAGAAAACAAACATAGTTACAAAGTAGTTTGCTTCAACAGCTTGAGTAAATATTTTTGACCCACTGTGTAATCATCCTATAAATACAATGTATACATTGTCATCCCACAAGCTGGTTTGGGTAAGGCAAGTTACTCCTGCAGGAGTGAAGAGGATAAAGATAAATATACGTACTTGGAAACAATTCCATCGTTTTTTGCCAGACGCAGAATGGAGTCATCTGATTCACCCTTTAAATAAATAACAGATGATTCTGAAGTGACCAAAGCATTGCTGAGACACTTAAAAAGAGAGGCAGCTGCAGCACTTAATGCTGGGAGCGAAAAGCACAACGTTTTCCACAGATCGCTACATTTCATGGGCACAGATTAGTGTTTTCAAAACAAGCTGTTAAATTGTTTGTCATCTTTTAGGATAAGAAACAGACAAAATACACACTTGCATTAGTAAGAAATATTTCTGGGTGAGAAGACTTCTGATGAACCCTAAGAAGGTTCACACTATGTTTAACAAATGTTAAGTTATGATAGTGTCATCTCAACAATCACAAACAAGAGATAAAAGCCAGATATTAGTGACTTGGTACATCCTTAAAAAGAAAAAAAATCCACTTGCATCCTTCAGTGGTTTAAAAAAACCCCTCAAATAACAGATGTAACTCTATAAACCAAAGGGCTGAGGGGAAAAAAAACCCAAACAGATGAAACTGATTCTTGCAAGTGAATTTGTTCACTTCATCTGTCTTCATTATCCCCACAAAGCTCCTACTCTACAATGAATTGAAGGCATGTGGTGTTTTCTGGGCCCAACAGAAACCTAAGGAAGTGGTGAATCACTACACAAAGCAGCACAATCATTTGTAGCTCCACACTTACCATCCTACGAATTGGTCCACAAATGGCGTAGGTTTTGAACTGGCCGTTCACTCTGCCCGTTACCTTGTCAACCTGGAATCACAAGCAAGTTGCTCCACACAGATGCTTATCAAATGTCACTGCTCTTCCATCAATCAACACTTGTCAAGTCCCTCAAAGACACACACTGGTAGTCAAACCCTGAAAAGATTTTTCTGCCAACTACAAAAAGCCAAAGCAAACAGGGAAGGTGGCATTTGAGTCAAGCAAAGCAGGACCAGCAGTAAGAGTTCTGCTCTGCAAACTGCATCTTTCCTCCAAGAAAAAAAGAGAAGACCAAGAAGAGTGAAAACTTAAAAGCCAGAGTGCAAAGGACAGACTGAAAAATGGTACTTTCATATAGCCAGATCCAGGTGAAAGGGATAAGAATCTCCCAGAAATAAGCATTTTTTATTCCTCATTCTCTCCTTCAGGACAATGAATTCCCTAATTTTTAACTCTAAATGTCTAAAGTTAGGAAGCTGTATGTAGTCAAAAGGCTAAGCACTGGAACAGACTGTACAGAGCTTCATGAAATCCCCTCTAATGAACATTTTCCAACAGGCTGAAATAACGGCCAGGGCTGACAGAGTAATGCCTGTGTATGTTTGAAAGCCCTTGAGCTCTACACTGACACGGCCTCTCGTGAGTTATCTGGAGACACAACACAAGCTGCTGTATTTCTTCAATTCTATCAAAAAGTTCTGCTATGAAACTTACCTCAGAAATATTGATCTGAATAGAAGCATGATCCTTAGCACCAATTATTCGGTTGCTGGCAGAGCTAAGGAATAAAAATCACACGATGTATTTAAACTGAAGGAAACTGACAGAACCCGTTAAAGCCAACAAGCAAGGTAAAGCTGCCCACGAAATGTACACAGTAACAATGTAAGCCTTTAGCGTTTAGAAAATGAAAATGCAGTTTTAAGCATATTTAAGTGAGATTTTTCACTTGGTAGCGTCATGATAAGTTGCTCAGTTTGCTTTTTGTACCCTCACACAGCGTGCACTGTGTGTACACGGCAGAACTAGCCTTCCAAACACAGAGAAAATGTCATTTTTCTTTTCTAAAATCCAGAAAAGACAACAACCATGATAAATCCTGCAAATGCAGTTTCCATGCTTTTTCCACTGTGAACCATTATGGCTCTGGTTGCTGAGATACTTCTGTTGCAAAGCCTCAGAAGGCTATAGAAAAGATTTGCTTTAAACCTAACAAGCTGTATACAAAGTGTTTGTTTTGGGTTTTTTTTTACAGGTTTTTCATTCATTACAACCTCAGGATTGTACCTGAGATTTGTTACCAAAGCAACATGGGATTGTTCCACAGGTTCACTGCGTGAGCTTGTGGCACAGACACCAGGGTACCACAGACACACACATTCACGTCTGAAACGAGCCACACGTGAGTTGTTCTTAAAAGAACCCCTTTGAAGCTTTTGCTTTGCGTATTTTTTTGCAAGATCCCTGAAAACACAGAAAGGGGCGGCGGGGGGGGGAGGTGTTGGTGTTTCTTTTCCCACAAGTCTCGGCTCCAACTCAAACCTGCTTTTTGCACTGAGTGTATCGGCCTCTTGTGGTTGGACTCGACGGTCTTTTAAAAGCCTTTTCCAACCGAAACGATTGTGCGAATCTCTGCCGCGGTTCCCTGCCAAGCGCCCGGCTCCTCGGGGCACATACCCCGCACACCCACCCGCTGAAGAGCAAACCGCTCACCATTTCCGAGGGACGTAGAGATCCACGAACTCGCCAGCGTCGTTCTGCATCTCGGCTGCGGCGGAGGCACAGAGCGGGGGGATCCCTACGAGGAACAAAGGCCGGGAATCAACGGGCCGCCCCCACAGCGCCCAGCGAGCCCTCCGGACCCTTCCCCGGCTCCACGGCAGCTCAGGAAGCGAGAGGAGACCCGTGCCCTGCGCTCCCCGCCCCCTGCCCCGCCGCCCCGGCCCCAGCCCGCGGAGCCGCGAGCGCCGCTGCTCCCACCTCGCGTGTTCGGCGGCGGAAAAGGGGCGGCGGCGCGGCGGAAGCGGAAACAGGGCGGCGAGCGCGCGGAGAGCTTCCGGCGCTCAGGCGGCGGCGGGAGGGTGGAGCCGCAGAGGCACCGATACAGCCCCTGCACAGCCCTGCCCGGCACACCACGGCCCTCAGCGCCTCGGCCCCGCGGCTCTGGGAT
>WBNH01012523.1:0-29120 GCA_013401255.1 Urocolius indicus
TTTGTTATGTTTTGGAGTTTTATAGTTAGGTTTAAGTTGGTGGTGGATCACATTATTTTCTATTTTCTTCCCCAAGTTGAGTAGCCTGGTCTCTTTTGGTCAGGACCGTAAGCGGCAAATAAGCCTTTCCTGCCCATTGGAGATTCTCCAGTCTGTGGTACTTGAGTCTAATTGTGATCTTTTGTCCCCGGCTGGACAAAACCACAACAATATTGTATTCAAATTATTAATTATTCTGTCACTATTGTGGCCCCCACTGTAACCATAGGATATCAATAGCTAGCTACTGCAAATTCTCAAAAACTTTGTTTCACAGACTATCCCACCAGAAATTGTATTCCTTGTATTGAACACCAATACATCTTGTTGCATCTTCTCATGGATGAGTCAGGACACAAAGCAGGACCGTGACCTTGCATTTCAGGCGAGCTGACTTTAGCCTCTTCAAACACCTGCTTGGAGACAATCTTATGGGATAAGATCCTAGAAGGTAGAAGTGCCCAAGAGAGATGGTCAATCTTCAAGCACCGCTTCCTCTAAGCCCAGGATCAATATATCCCATCATGCAGGAAAGCAGGAAAAGAAGGTAGGAGGCCTCCATGGATGAGCAAGGATCTGCTGGGGCAACACAGGCAGAAAGCAGCCATCTGTGAGAGGTGGAAATAGGGCTAAGCTATTGGGAACTTTTCCAGAGCATGCAGAAGTACAACCAGGAAGGCTAGAGCCCTTCTACAATTAAACTCAGCCAGGAAAGTTAAGGAAAATAAGAAAGGTTTTTTTCAGGTACTTTGGCAGCAAAAGGAAGATTAGGGAAAATGTGGGCCCACTGCTGAACACAGAGGGTGCCCTGGTGAGAGAGGATGCAGAGAAAGCCAAACTACTGAATATCTTCTTTGCTTCAGTCTTTACGGCCAAGGCCAGCTCTTGGGAAGCCCAGTCCAACAAGGATAGTAGGACAGTCTGGACAACAGAAGACTTGCCCTACGTGGAAGAGGAAGAGGTTAAAGACTTGTTGGCCAAGCTTAACACTCGTAAGTCAATGGGTCCTGATGGGATGCGTCCAAGAGTGTTGAGGGAACTGGCTGATATGGTTACTAAGCTGCGCTCCATCTTTTTTAACAAAGGAGGACAGACTAGGTGCCTGAGGAATGGAGAAAGACCAATGTCACTCCAGTCTTCAAAAAGGGTAGGAAGGACGACCCAGGAAACTACTGGCCGGTCAGCCTCACCTCCATCCCTGGAAAGGTGATGGAATAACTCATTCTGAATGTCTTCATGAAACATATGAAGGAAAAGGTGGTTATCAGGGGAATCGACATGGATCCATCTAGGGGAAATCCTGTTTGACCAACCTGATAGCCTTCTATGAGTGCATAACCAGCTGGCTAGATGGGGGGAGAGCAGCAGATGTCATCTACCCTGAATTCAGTAAGGCTTTTCACACTGTCTCCCATAACATCCTCATCAGAAAGCTCAGGCAGTATGACTTGGATGAATAGATAGTGAGGTGGATCGAGAGCTGGCTGAATGACAGAGCCCAGAGAGTGGTGATCAGTGGCACAGAATCAAGGTGGAGGCCTGTGGCCAGTGGAGTTCCACAGGGATCAGTTCTTGGGACAGTCTTGTTCAATAACTTCATCAAAGACCTGGATGAGGGGACAGAGTGTACTTTCAGCAAGTTCGCTGGTGACACAAAACTGTGAGGACTGGCTGATTCCCCAGAAGGCTGTGCTGCCATTCAGTGGGATCTTGACTGGCTTGAGAGGTGGGCAGAGAGGGACCTCATGAGGTTCAACATCCTGCACCTGGGAAGGAAAAATCCCATGCACCAGTACAGACTGGGGATTGACCTACTGGAGAGCAGCTCTGCAGAGACAGACTTTGGAGTCCTGGTTAACAATAAACTAAACAAGAGCCAGCAACGTGCTTTCAAGGCCAAGAAGGCCATTGGCATCTTGGGATGCATCAAGAAGAGTGTGTCCAGCAGATCAAGGCAGGTTCTTCTCCCTTTCTACTCTGCCCTGGCAAGGCCTCATCTGGAGTACTGTATCCAGTTCTGCGCTCCCCAGCTGAAGAGGGACAGGGAACTTCTGCAGAGAATTCATTGCAGAGTCACTAAGATGATGAGGGGACTGGAGCATGAACAAAGCTGGAACACAAAAAGTTCCATTTAAACATAAGAAAAAACTATTTTACTCTGAGGGTGACAGAGCACTAGAACTGGCTGCCCAGAGGGGTTGTGGGGTCTCCTTCCTTGGAGGTCTTCAACACGCACTGCACATGTTCCTGTGCAACCTGATCTAGGTGGACCTGCTCCTGCAGGGGATTTGGACTAGATGATCTCTAAAGGTCCATTCCAATCCTACCATTCTATGGTTCTATGATTCTACAATGTCCCTGTCAGGTTTTAGAACTTTGTCGTCATTAGAAGCAGACATATAGTCTTACCTGTACAAAGGACTTGTGCAGTGCAGCTGTATAAAAAAGCTCACCTATTTGAAGTACAAATTAGGACCAGTTAGTTTTACTATGTGTAAAAATATTATTTCAGAAAAATTGTTAATTAATTGATTCAGAACTTCAGAAGAAGTTAGAAATCACTTCTAAAAGGTTTTCTTGATTTTCAAGAATGATGGTAGAAATTTTTGTTGTAATGTTATTCATTCCCAGTGTGAGATAAAGTCTAAATATTTAATCAGGCACAGAAATAAAACTAAAAGTTAATAAAGATTATGCATACCTCACTAAAGTTCTTCGTATAATAATTAGGAAGACAAAGTGACTGCCAGTATGCCACAGGCGATTTTCCATTTAGTACACTTGGAGCTATAGGCAAAGTTCTTGTTTATAGTTCTGTATGGGAGATATTTTATATTTCATAAAGTACTGCATCTATTTATCTTTGATAGATACAGTGACAAGGAGGAGATCCTTCTTAATCTAGCACTCATCAGTATGTATTAAAAATCTTTGCTGATCATACTTGAATATGATATATGTTGCCTGAGTTTTCAGTGTTTCAGCAAAAGTGTCACATGGTACACTGATAAATCTGACATTAAACTCATTAGTGCTACTTGCATATAATTGCTTTGTACATACCTCATCCATCCAGCTGTTAATATATCAGTGTTTGAAATAGGTTTGAAACACCAATGTCAGCATCTTGATACAGATGGCTGAAACAAACACATTGGTTATGATTCTCTGTGCTACCTAAGAGATTTCAATGTTCAGTTTCCATTAATTAACATCCAAGTCTCCTGAGAGCCTGACTCTCTCATCTTTCAGCTCCTGTGAGTCTTTCGGGAAATAATATGAGCTTTGACACTGCGAAGTTCAGTATGTTTGAATGTTCATATATAGGTTGTAAAATTCTTATATAATATTAAAAAAATTAAAAATACATAAAATATGCATAAAAAGTTAACATACTTCAGAGATATTAGGTATGCTTGTTAGCAATATTTAGAATTACTCTGACAGCTTTCATTACATTTCCTCTCCTATTAATTTAAGTATTTCCCCTCCAAAGAAATGCATTCAACTATGTTATAATTAACTTGGCTGCCAAAAGATATTATATGTCATCAGATGCTCACCGGCTAAGGTAGTCAAAGAGTGGCAGTTGTATTGTTCAGTGTTTAATCAGGTCAAAGCTGTGGCAAGTTTAATTATAGTTATTGTCAAGATGCTGCTTAATGCTTGCAACAAACCTTATCATATGTCAGCTCTTGAATCTTTTATCTGAGCCATGTATAAGTAAAAAGACTATTCCTGTTAAATTTGACAAGCATGATTCCGTAAGAAATATTGGTATACTGCTACCTAAATTTGGGATGATTTGAACACATAGTGTGAAGATAGGCAGTAGGAAAAGATATCTAGACAAAATGGAAAAAAATAAATGCTTACACTTGCAGATAACACAAGGGCTAATAAGCACAGAGAAATTGAGGCATAGAACTAGAGGCAGGTACAAATGAAATATGTCTCAAGCACAGACTTAAAGCCCAGATGTGAGCATAAAGGAAGTCCATAGCCCAGGGACAAGGATGTTGCCAGAGGCCTGAGATGGGTGTGCTTAGACACATCAAAGCCTATTAAGAGTCTCAGGATCCTGTCATACTGTTAGCACAGCTCAGTAGGCTCTTGGCCACCTTGCTACTTGGAGAAACTGCTGGCTGATACCTGGCTTACCACCAATGTCAATCACAGTAAAGTCTTCCTCAGCAGAACTGCTCCCTAGCTATGTTTCAGAGGTCTCTGTCATGGGTTTGTGTGGACCTATTTCTGGTAATGGGGAAGGAGATGTAAAAAGGGGAAGTGGCTCCTGTAAAAAGTTGCTCAAAACTTTTCTTAGCTCTGAGCTAGACCCACTTCTGGGGCTTAGTCAATTGGGCATCTCCACAATCACTTTTTGAGAAGAAGAAGCTGGAAGAGGAGGATTCTTCCTGATCCTTCTTGCTGTCCTTTCTTTTCTGGCTGGCGGTGGAAGCTGGAGGAGAGAGAATTGACCATGCAGACACCAAGGTCACTGAGGGAAGAGAGGAGGAGTTGTGCTGTAGCAGACTCCCCTGTGTCCTGTTGAGAGGAATGGTGAAGCAGAGATTTGTTCAGTTTGTAGAAGACCTCATGCCAAGGTCAGTGACTACAGCCAGAGGAGGCTGTGAATTCATAAGAGGGTGGCACTGCAACAGCAGGTGCCCAGAATGCTGCTGCTCACAAAAGAGTCCCACGCTGGAAGAGTTTCTGAGCAGAAGCTATAGCTGTTGGAAAGAACTCACAATGGGGAAGTTCATTAAGGACTGTGTCCCACTGGAGGGACCCCAAGTTGGAGCAGTGTAAGAGTGCAAGAAGTCATCCTCCTCTGAGCAGAGAGAAGCAGCAGAGCTCATCTATGAGAGACTGACCGCATCCCCCATTCCCTACTTGCCCGAGCCATTGAGTGGAGAGGAGGTAGAGATATCTGGACCGGTGAGCTGGGCCCTGGAAGAAAGGAGGGATGGGAGAAGGAGACCTTAAAGTGCTGGTTGCATTTTTTGTTCTTCTCATCATCTTGCTTCTTTTTTTTTTTTTTGCTTTTTTTTTTTGGTGTTCTATTTCCTGTAGATAGGAGAAGAAATATTTCTTACTTTCCTCTCAAAGTCAAGTACTGGATTCTGTTTTGCCTGGAACTGTAACTGGCAGTGAGCCCTTTTTGTCCTTGTCTCCATCCACAACATCCTTGGTTATCATTTTTCCTCCCATTTTGCTGGGCCCTCTGCCATACTAACGAGGGAGGAGGTGAATGGAGGCCACCGAGCAAGAGACTGTTGTGGTGCTTCATTGCTGGCTGGGCAAAACCACGACAGCTTCTTACTCTATAGGTGAAGGACTTTACATTTATCCCTCCACTTCATCCACCAGCACTAACATCAGTACTCCTTTGATTTCTGACCCTGTTGGAACATTTTTGTCATAATGTATAATATACCCACATTTGCTAGAGTAAATGAACAATTTCCAGGACTAAAACAGGTACTCTGCTGCCCAGACTGATCTGTTCTAGTAGCACACCATTCTGGGCCACTGGTTGACTTGCATAGTTATCAGCATAGTGCACAGCAGCTGAAGAGCAGACAGGGATGGCTCAATTCTTCTCTTGAAGGTCTCAACTGCTTTCAAAGGAAGATAATTTGAAGCAGCATGACTTCATCTACTCCCTAATTAGAGAAGGGTGGTGTAGCACAAAACTAGAACAGCACACATAGTCCAGCTCCTTCTTTTCCTCTTGTGTACACCTTCTGTACCCCTTTGCTCAAACAGCATTTCTAAGACTGCTCCATGGATAATCTCAGAGCATTGCTATTGACACTATATTTAAGAGACAGTCACCAACAGCAGCCACAAGCATAGCCAGATACCAAGGAATGATGGTCATGCTTTAACCCTGGTAGACATCCAAGGCCTATACAGCCGTTTGCTCATTGATCCATTCATTGGACTGGGAGAAAAAATAGGAAGCTTGAAAGTCATTAAACTTTTTGGTTGAGATATGGACAGTTTCATAATTAAAAAATAAAAAGAAAAAATAAAACAAGATGCAAACAATAAAGGTAGAAGAAGAAAAGAAAACCAAAACAATAACCACAAAAACCAAGAAAAATCCCAATTGCTCACCAGTAACCAACCCATGCTCAGCCAGATCCAGAGCAACACTGCAGCCTTGGTCAACTACCCTACCCAATCCAGTTTTATTGCTAGGAGTGACAACATATGGTTTGAGATAACCAGTTAAGGTCAGCTGTCCCAGCTGTGTTACCTCCCACTTTATTGTGCATCCCCAGCCCATGCTCTGGCAGAGCAGTCTGAGAAGCAGAAAAGGCCTTGATTCTCAACAATAGCTAAAATATCCTTTTGACATTGTCATCATTGTAGTGGTTTTGACCTGGGCCAGGTTTTTCAGTAGCAGGGAGAGTAGAGATGTGGCTTCTTTAAACAAAGAAAGTTGCCAGAAGCTTCCCCTGTAGTTGACAGGATTAGAGCCAGTAAGTTTTAAGCTGGACCCTGCACCTGACCCAGGCCTGGCCAAGTAGTGGTGGAGGTAACGCCTCTGTGAATATTTGAGAAGAAGGAGTTGTTGCGCAGTTGCAGAACTGCAGCAGCAACCGGGAGAGAGAATGTGAAAACATCTCTTCAGACACCAAGGTCAGTGGAGAAGGAGGGGGAGGAGGGTGCCTAGGCACCGAGAAGAAGGGTCCCCTGTGATATGTGGTGAAGACCATGGTGAAGCAATTTGTCCCCCTGCGGTCCATGGAGGACCACTGCGAAGCAGAGATCCACTCGCAGCATGTTGGGGAGGTGCTCACACCAGAGCGGGTGGATGCCTGAGGGAGGCTGTGACTCCATAAGAAGTTCATCCTGGAGCAAGTTCCTGGCAAGACCTGGGAGTCCGTGGGGGAGGTGCCCATGCCGGAGCAGGTTTGCTGTCAGGACTTGTGATCCCGTGAGGGGACCCAGTCTGGAGCAGTCTGTCCCTGAAAGACTGTCTCTCCGGGTAGATGATCCACGCCGGGCAGCATGTGTGGAGCTGCCCCGTGGGAGGTCTTTTGCCGGAGCAGTTCGTGAGGAGCTGCGGCCCATGGGAAGGACCCACGCTGGAGAAGTTCATGAGGGACTGTCTCCCATGGGGAGGGACCCCACAGTGCAGCAGTGGGAAGTGTGAGGAGGCCTCCCCCTGAGAAGCAGCAGTGGCAAAGTCCATCTGTAAAGAACTGACTGCAACCCCCATTCCTCATCCGCTGCGATGCTGGGGGTGAAGGAAAAGGAGTCCTGGGAAGTGGAGGGGTGGAGGAGGTGTTTTAAGACAATCTCTCTGGTTTTATTGTTTCTTTAATAAATCAAACCTTTTTTCACCCCAAGTTGAGTCTGTTTTGCCCGTGATGTTAATTACCGAGTGATCTCTCCGTCCTTATCTCGACTCACAAGCAGTTTGTTACATTTCTCTCTCTCTCTCTCCTGTCCAGCTTAGGAGGGGGAGTGATATTATGAATGGGTTGACATCAGGCTAAACCACCACAATAATCCAAAATACAGCACCATAAAAACTACATGAAGAGACTTATCTTTATGTATCTCATCCAAAACTGGTACGTTTGCATTTGACATTCAGACTTTAAATGTGATGTGCATGTTGTCTTCAGAAAGGAATTGTATAGAGTGTCATCTAATACCCAAATAACTGTATTCCACAACTTTTTCTTCAAAGAGGACCTGACTATGGCTACCTACATACTAAAACCTACTCTGACCTAGAAGGGAGTAACAACATAGCAACAGATAGACAAGTAGAAAATTTGGAAAGATAAATTTTTTCTAAATTGTACTGCTCATAGGAGGTCTTTAAGGCCTAAACTGTTGAACAGGATAGATATTCACTTTTGATTCAGTTGCCCACAGGAGGAAAGAAGCACAGAAGGAAAAGATATAAGCACATGTTAAAGATAATGACAGGGAATTTCAGATGCTTTTGCACATCTACATTTTCCTCTTACTTGTGTATCTTACTCTAAAAATTCTGTGATTGGCAGGCCAAAGGAGTTATCAGCTTCTTTAGACTTGTTTGTAGATGGACTCTTCATTTTTTCCTCCACTTTGTCCTCCTTCAGTCCTCCTGGAGGGACTCAGTTCCATGTCTGTCTCTTTACAATTTTAACTTGCCAACATTGTGACAATGCACAGGGAAGCCTGTTTTCAGGGTGGATGATATGGAGAGAAGATGGTTGTCCTTTGGTTTAGGCAATGGTCAAATGTCTTACATTTTAATTTCTAGATTGGCTGGCCTTGTAAGGTTTGATATTTTTCAATTTTTAGTTTTATTTTAACTATATTTTGGTATAATTGTACTGTGGTGTGTCTTTCCTTTAGAGAGACCTGTAAGTCATCTTCTGCTTGCTTTCTTCCTCTGTGTGCTCTGTGTAGTCAGTCACAGATGAAACCTCTGCACAGGAGTTCAGTCTATGTGGGAGGGTTGCAGAAGTCCACTTATGTTGCTACTTATCTGCACCATATCTGTATATCTCACTGAATTGGAAAAGTTATCTGTTGGGCTTGTAGAATTCTTCCATTACTGTGGTGGTTTGAACCTGGCTGAATGACAGATACCCACCAAAGACACTCTGTCACTCCCCTCTCCAGCTGGACAAGGAAAGAAAATATCATGAAAGGCTTATGGGTAAGGACAGGGAGATAAAAATAGGTAGACATCATTCATTGATCTCGCTTATCACTGGAGAGATAAGGGCAGGGAGAGATGATTCACCAATTACCATCACAAACAATATCGACTATACTTGGGGAAAATTAAATTTATACAAAACAAATCAGAGTAAAATGAGAAATAAACCCTATTTAAAAAAAAAAAATAACAACCTGTCCCCCAATCCTCCTCTCTTTCCAAATTTCACTTTACTCCTGATATCTCTACCTCCTAACTACCAACAGCACAAGGTGACAAGGAACTGAAGGTTGCAATCAGGTCATGACAAGTCATTTCTGCCACTCCTTCCTCCTCAGGGGGAGGGCTCCTCATATTGGTCCAGCAAGGGGCTCCTACCATGAGAGACAGTTCTCCACAACCCTCTCCAATGTTTTCTCTTGGGCTGCAGTTCTTCATGAACTCGTCCAGTGTAGGTCCCTTCCGTGGGGAAAGCAATCCTTCAGGAACAGATTCCTCTAGCATGGGTCCCCCATGGAGTCACAAGTCCTGATTCCAAAATTGATCAAGAATGGGCTACTCTCTGTCCATGGGTTCACAGGTCCTGACAGGATCCTGCACCACTATGGGCTTCCCTCTAAGTCACAGCCTCCTTTGGACATCCACTTATTCTAGTGTGGTGGACCTCCATGACTGCAGCAGCGGGACCTGTCTCACCATGGGTTGCACCATGGGCTGCAGGAGAATTTGTGCTCCAGAGCTGGCAGCATCTCTTCCCCCTCCTTTGCTGACACTGATGTCTTGAGAGATATTGCACTGGTGGGTTCATGGAGCCTTCTGGCATTGACTCCATCAGACATAAGAGAAGCTTCCAGAAGCTTCTCACAGAAGCCAGCCCTGTAGATTCCCTGCTAACAAAACCTTGCCATACAAACCAAGAAAAATTATACATGTTTGGCCCTAGAGTCACAGACTAAAAAGAAAAAATGAACACTGAGCATTTGGGAAAAGGAAGTCTAATTTTTGTTTTATATGTATATGAGTGAAGGTGAAGATGATATTGTTTTGCCCAGCCATCCACTAAGCAACACAACAGTCTCTTTCTCACTGCCCCCCATCCACCTCTACCCTTCTTAGGACAGTGGAGGCCCCAGCAAAATGGGAGGAAAAAAGATGACCAATGACCCTGTGGATCGAGACAAGGGCAGAGAGGGCTTACTGCCAATTACTGTTTTGGGCAAAACAGAATCCACTATTCAACTTAAAGAGGAAAGTAACGGAAGTTTCTTCTACTATCTACAAGAAACAGAACAGAAAAAAAGCAAAAACAGATTAGGATGATAAGAAAAATACAACCAGCACTTTAAGATCTCCCTCCATCATCCCTCCTTTCTTCCCAGCTCTTTGCAGCTTAGAAATAAGAATGTCATAAGCTTATTGTTGTAACTGAATGCATTAACTTATTTTCTGTAACATTTTAATGTAGACAGTAAAGTAACAATAATCTTTTCATTGGTGACTGTGTAATTTCTACCACCCACTCCCATCATTTGGTGAAACAGGGAGACAGTGTCACAAGCCTTGCNATGACCCTGTGGATCGAGACAAGGGCAGAGAGGGCTTACTGCCAATTACTGTTTTGGGCAAAACAGAATCCACTATTCAACTTAAAGAGGAAAGTAACGGAAGTTTCTTCTACTATCTACAAGAAACAGAACAGAAAAAAAGCAAAAACAGATTAGGATGATAAGAAAAATACAACCAGCACTTTAAGATCTCCCTCCATCATCCCTCCTTTCTTCCCAGCTCTTTGCAGCTTAGAAATAAGAATGTCATAAGCTTATTGTTGTAACTGAATGCATTAACTTATTTTCTGTAACATTTTAATGTAGACAGTAAAGTAACAATAATCTTTTCATTGGTGACTGTGTAATTTCTACCACCCACTCCCATCATTTGGTGAAACAGGGAGACAGTGTCACAAGCCTTGCTGAAGCCAAGGTGGATGACATCCACTGCTCTCTCCTCATCTAAAGAACTAGTTATACCATCATACAAGGATATTAGGTTGGTCAAATAGAATTTCCCCTTGGTGACTCCATGTTGACTTCCTCTGGTAACCAGCTTTTCCTTCATGTGTTTAGAGATGACATTCAGGATGAACTGTTCCATCACCTTTCCAGGGATGGAGGTGAGGCTGACTAGCCTGTAGTTTCCTAGGTTCTCTTTCTTGCCCTTTTTGAAGCCTGCAGTGACATTGGCATTCCTCCAGTTCTCAGGCACCCCACCTATGTTACATGATCATTCAAAAATGATGAGACCAGCTTAGCAATAACATCAGCAATAACGTTTGTGAGTGCATCACATTTGGACCCATGTATTTGTAGATATCCAGATTGGCTATCAGGTCTCTAATCCACTCCTCCTTCACCAAGGGAAAATCTTCCATTCTCCAGATTTTCTCACTATCCTTCAGGAACTGGGCTTCCTGAGGGCTAGCCTTGTCTGTAAAGCCTGAAACAAAGATGACATTCAGTAGCTTCTCCTTCTCTGCATCTTCTGATACCAGGGCATCCTCCTTGTTCAGCAGTAGACTCACCTTCTCCCTAATCTTTTTACTACTGATGTATTTGAAGAAACCTTTCTTGTTTTCCTTTACTTCCCTTGTCAGATTTCATTCCAAAAGGGCTTTAGCCTTCCTATTTTCATCCCTACATGCTTTGGCAACATTACTATGCTCTTCCCAAACAACCAGAGCTTATTTTCACATTCCATACTTCCTTCTACCATTTGAGTTTTTTCAGAAGCCCCTTGCTTGTCCATGATAGACGCCTTTCTACTTTACCTGACTTTTTACTTGTGGGGATACACTGATCTGGGACTTGGAGAAAGTGTCCCTTGAGGTTAACCAGGTTTTTTTATGCACTCCTTTCATGTAGAATTCTATCCCATGAGATTTTTCCAAGCAGATCTTTGAAGACACCAAAGTTGAAATCCAGGGTCACAATCCTGCTTGGTGTCTTCTTTCTTCCATGCAGGATCTTGAATACTACCGTCTCATGATTGTTCCAGCCAAGGTTGCCTCCAGTCTTCCATCCCCAACCAGTCCTTCTTTACTTTTTAGCACAAGGTCAAATCATTGCACTAACTAATTCAAATAAGTGATGATAATAAATAGCTTATATTTACATGACATTTTCTTGAGTGAGTACTCGGTATCTAAGTAATGTTTTATCTTGTACTCCTTCAAACATAATCCATTATGTATGTAATCCATCCCTTGTGTACCTTGTCTAAGTGGTAACTGCTGCATCATTGTGATACTTCCAAGTAGGCAAGTAGAAAGGCAACCCTTCCCATATTAAGAAAGAGAAATATCTTTCTGAAAAAGGACTTTTGTAACAAGTTTCACTGGACAGCTGAGAATAATAGAACAATTTATAGAAAAACTGGTTGCTTTTGACATGTCAGAGTGGTAGTTGTGTAGTAAGAAATATTCTAAATATATACTAATAAGAAATTATTTTTGTCTTTGTTCAGTTTGGTCTTTGAGACCTCTTCTTCGGTCTTTGAGAAGTCTTTTTCTTTTGGGGTGTTTTTACATAATATTTTATCAGAGATCATTACTAAATAAATTAGTAATCTACCGCATGTTGTATCTTATGTTGATGAATAATGTTTATCATATGAAGAAATGAGAATGTAACCACTGATCAGAGAATTAGCATGTTTACAGATATGTAACAGTTTTCCTAAAGAATCTTGAGTGTTTCCACAACCTGTAGTTTAAAAAATGTACAATAAATAATCTGTTCCTGAGAAGAGCATGACAGCAACAGGAAACAACAGCAGCAGCAACAAGCAACAACAACCATAGCAGAAACCTCCATTTTCAGATTGATCACAAAACAGAAATTCTGGAAGTGCATCTAGACATCTATGTCCTCTGGACAGTTTTATCCTTCACATATCTTGATATTTGAATTAATCAGTCACAAATTCATATGCTCTAAATACTGAACAGTTGACATTTAAAAAACAATCTATATAATGAGTGGAGCAATGTAGGATGCTGTAGTTTAAATAGAATTAAAATCATGTCTCAAATATTTAGTGGTAAATATTCATTGCAAGTCATAGGAGGATAATTTGGCCAGTGCTTTGAGAACTGCACCTTTAGGCTAAACATTATTCAAGTGTTTTGTTAAAAATTCTGCTTGTTTTCTGTTTTGTTATTATTCCTATGGTGAGCTTAATTGCTATTACATGAACAGTGCATTTGACTCATGCTATTTATTAGTTGCCAGTTGATAAGCATTCATTTGTTATACACAGTTTGTGGTAAGTTAAATTAAAGAGTATTCTACTTCTGTGAGTGTAGTTCACATGATGAAGTCTGTAAGTGTGAAACCATATAGAGCAATTAGTTTCTCTTGTCATTAACAACTGAAAACAATACCATTATTCATCCAGATGCTGCAAAGTACTAGTTCCTCTACTTGCATGAGTAAATATTATTCAGGACCTGCATTATGCTCAGTATGTGGTTAAGGATTTCCAGAGATTGTGCAAGTTTCACATTTCATATGTGTTCAACATTTCATTACAAGTTAATACCGAAATTATTTGGTTTTGCAAACTTTTATTCCCCCCCACCCCCATTATTAAACCCAGAAAGGACCATTATGATCATAATGGTAGGCTCTAATTGAGCATGCTCTAAGTCCTACTTTATTGTTTAACTGTGGAGTATCACCAACAATATCAAAAATGTGCCCACATCCCAAAAGCAATTGGAGGAGAAATGGAGAAAATAAATTGTTACAGATATGCATTTTCTAAACCACTCACAAAATTGTGAATAGCTTAGATGAAGAGTGTATGTAGCCTGTGTATTTATTTAGCTATCATCCCTTTGATAAAATGTGATATTGTTTCAACAGTTACACATTGTGTAGGCATATAAGGCATATAAGACTCAGAATTGTGGTAATCAACAAATATACCGTCAATAAATGCACTTATTTAACTCATTTTGTTTTACAGTCATCTCAATACAGGTACAATTTGATAATTTTCAGTATGTTTCTGTATTCTTCAAGATGTTTTAACTGACAATTTCTATGCAGATGTGTATCACTTTTTCCTTCTTATGAATTCATTCAACATACAGCAAATATACAAAAGCTGGAAAGACTATGATTATATCACTTAAATGTTAACCTTGAATGTGTTCATTCTTATGGAAAGCTTATTTCTCATGTTTAAAGGTTTGTGTTTTGATATGCATTTTGTTTTCTCTTATCTAATGACCAAAGCTAAATGTATTCCTTTAATGTAATTTCTTTTATATCTTATGACTTCACTATACCATACAGTAACACCAAATACTTCATTTTCACATCACAAATCTTTTTCAGGAAAATGGCATTTTTAGTTATTAGATGTTTGTAAAAATGAGTGCATTCTTAAAGCTTGTGTGCAGTTCTGTATTTTACCTAAAAGATCTGTTTTGTGTACCGCAATTTCAAGGTATGTTGAATTTCATGCATGTGAGAGTGCCTAGTATTCTTTTTGTTTCTTTTCTGAATTTAACTCAAATTTTTAACACTGAATCAACTTAGCAGTGGAAAAAAATTAAAATTCTACCTGAGCTACCTAAGGGAAAAATACAATTTTGTGAGTTTCTAATATGTGGGATCATATATAAGTCTGTATTTTAAATTCAGGGGATATATCCCTTAGTAGTTCTGGGTTTTATTTTAAGAAAAAGAATAGCAGCAATGGTCAAATGGCTAAACCAGTAATGTTTTCAAAGTAATGTGGTTTATTCAAATGAGCATATTTCTCTGTGACAGAGATCCACAAAAAAATGTCTACTTTCTCCAGAATTATATGGCTATTGTATCTGTTTTCACTGTACATGTTTGGTATATGGAAGTTTTCCTAGGACACAAGAACAGGTTAAAGACTCATCAGATATTTTCATGAAATACACAGCTTAGTAGGCACAGCCAAAGGAGAGGCAAAGACAACTGAGAGGCCATTATGTGGATTAATTCAAAAAGACATTTTAGCCCTTGGAAGATATCCCAGTGTCCTAGAATTAGGCAATGGCAAAGTTGTGCTTTATGTCTTCTGTGTGCAATCACTTACTTCTCCACCTTTCAGCTGGTACTGTATGCCCTTTGGCTATTACTGAGAATGTAGCTGAGTTTTAACTCATTAACGTGACAACAACTCCATAGCTGACACCTGAGGCCTTGTGCTTAATGGGCATATTCACTGAATTCTAGTGAGATTCCTTTGTTGTGAATGAGAATGGATCAGAGAGAACAACCTGATTGCTCAGCAGCAGCAGACACACTGACTCTGTATGAAAGGAGTTATGTGAATGACTCATGCCAGTTGTCTGAAGAAGTGGGGACTCTGACTAACTGCTTTAATGCCTCTTGATAGTAAAATTTTAATGTGACTAGAGAGGATGTAAGAAACATGGAAAATTGAAATGAGCTATAAATATGAATACAAACTAATCTTACACTCTTCTTTACAGAATATGTTATTAATTCTATATTATTGTCAACTCAGGTTTACATTTTCATTCAAACTAACAAGACTGCTGTCAATATAAAGTGACATACTCAAAAATAGTCTATCAACTGTATTTCAAAACAAAAACACAACCAAAACCAAAACCTCAAAAAAGACCCACCTCAATTGTGGTGTTGGAGTCTACTGTGGCTGCTCAGTCACTCAACTATTTTTTGTGCTATATGAAATAATTTTTCTTGCACATTAGTATTTTATGCCTCCACTTGCTCATTGAAGTATACTCTATGCCATTTGCCCTATTTATTCTCATCAGTTGCACAGTCAAGGACATTATTTGCTATTATTATAGAGATTTGGACTTCGTCTCCTCTATAATAACTTACCAAGACATTTTTGTATAGACAGATGGCAGTTCTTTGACAAAAGGAAGTTCTTTTGTTATATGGCACTACAACAGACCTTTTTTAACATATTTGACCCTACATCCAGGTTTGTCTTGAATTCTTTGGTGGTTTAATGACATACCTCCTACACATGAATAGAAAAGCAAGATCCCAAATGAGTATAGAGGAAGTGTTTAGTTACAGCAGACTACAGTACTGAATTGGAGGCCAGTAATACTAAGTGGTCAGGCAGTTGGACTAGATGATTGTTGTAGGTCCCTTCCAATTGAGATATTCTAGTCTAATCTCATTTAGTCTACGCTAGTCGGAATAGGTGTAAACCAACAGTGTTAGTGCCAAATACAGAAGTCTGTAACTAGGGACAGGAGCCTCTCCACAACTCAGAAGTTTAGTAGCAGATGACTTTTCACAGCTTGACATTTTGAGCAGGAGTGTTTTTTTCATTTCCCCAAAGCTTCATTAGAAAGTGACCCAAAATGTTATAATTTAGAATCATTTTAGGAAAGACAGAACGGTTTGGGAATGTTTGTAAACTACTTTATTATTTTTACCTAATTCTAGTTACATTGAAGCAGAAAGTAAGCTTGAAGAGAATAGAAAAAAAGAATAAAAGGAATCTTTTAATGCATGCTTTAACATTAAAAATAGTTTCTGCTTTGGCTGTAGTGAAAGTGTTCCCCCAGTGGCATAAAGAAATGAATCACAGTACAACTGAGCATGTGGTAAAGTATTAACACAAATAACATTTCTAATCCAGGGAAGTAAAAACTTCCATCCTTACTGACAATGTAGTTCTCACATCTTAAGGCAATATTTGGTGAATTTAAATAACTCAGAAGACTAGGATTTTCCACAGAAACTATTTTATTTTCTTTGATATATTAGGTCATATTTGCCTCCAACTATTGATATGAATATTGAGATACTTGATATTCTTTGTAACAGAAATGTTGACAAACTTCATTCACTTAACTGAACTATAGAAAAAACGTATGTTCTATTCTAGTGTTTCATGCTAATAATTAGACAAGTTTTTAAAAGGTACATTTAGAAAAAGATTCAGTATTTAATTATTTTCTTAGATTTAAAAAAAATGTAAACTTAAATCATCTTGTGACAATGTCAGTTATTTCCCAAGAAGAAATAATATGAGAATAGTTACAGGGGAATCAATCTTGTAAATGTAATTCACGTAAATAATCCCACAGAAACCATCTAAAATGTGGACATGGTGGGAATGAAAAATGTGAGAAAGGCTTGAAAGATCAGTCCTTCAGGTATGTTTTCACTTTACATTGTTCACTTAAACCAAAGAAGCTCAGATTTCAAACAGAATGAAAACAAATGTCAGCAGAAAATTTAAAACCCTTGGCAATATAGTTCTGGTAATATTCCTGTTGAATTGGTGCAATGACAGATTATTTCTGAAATACTAATTTTGATATTAAATGCTGTTTTGCTGCATTGCTTACACTGTCTTGATTTCCATCCACATCATCTTGTCAGCTGCTGCTTCTGGATTACTTATATAGAACAAAGCTGTAGAGGTGAGACAAAGTTTAATTTTTAAAGGTACATACTCTACTATGAGATTCGTGGGAGTTTCATGAATACAGAAAGTCTCCTTTTGCCAAAGTAGTTATACTTTCTCATGAAACAACTGCTTTGATATGGGATTGGAAAGATTTATGGACTCTTTTCCTTACCTTTTACACTGAAACATTGATGAGTTTCTATAAGAACAGCACATGCACTTGCATGTTTAGTACAACTAAAGGAGGATAGATAAATGGAGATAGGAGTCTCTAAACTACTCAGTTCTCACTTATCTGGCCACAATCTGGCCTCTCAAAAGTATTTTCAAGATTAACAAAACTATGCAACTTCATAACAAATTTTAATAAGCATTTCATATGCACACATTATGACACCTGTACCACTGCCAGTGTTTTATGTTGGTTACTTAAACCATGATACCTGACTCCACTTGGAGTCCAAAAACAATAAAAGCTAGAGAAGTCATAAATGTTACGACAAATAAAAAATTTAAAAATCCAATAAAATAGGTATTTAAAATACTTTACTCCTGTCTCAATTTGACCTTGAAATACTGTTATATGGGGTACAAAAGCAGTTAAGCCAAAATCTGAGCGTATTCTGAGAAGAAATGTCACAGAGTTACTTTGGAAAAAATCACATTCTGTTTTATAGATAGGACTCCATATAGTAATTATTTTCTCCTAATATATTAATATTTTTTGTTTGATAGGACTAGGGGTAATTTACAAAAGTGGGAAAGCAAAAAGTCCCACTTAAATTTAAGGGAAAACTTATTTACAGAGCACTGGCACAGGCTGCCTAGGGATGGTGTGGAGTCTCCTTCTCTGGAGGTTTTCAAAACTCCCCTGGACACATTCTTGTGTGACCTGATCTAAGTGGACCTGCTTGAGCAAGGGGGTTGGACTAGATGAGGTCCCTTCCATCCCCCCATTCTGTGATTCTGTTATGTATTGATACATTTGAAGACTTGTATCTATTAGAATGGTGAACAAACACGTTATAGTCACACTAAGGCAAATCTAAAATACCAATGAAGCAGAAAGGATACATCACATAAAACTCATGAAAAAGTGAATTATTTCACCTGGGCCAGGTTTATTGTTAGCAGGAGGGCTACAGGAGGGGCTTCTTTAAACAAAGAGTTGCCAGAAGCTTCACTGTAGCTCACAGGGTTAGCGCCAGTCAATTCAAAGCTGGATCCTGCACCTGACCCAGGCCTAGCCAATTAGAGATGGAGATAACACCTTTGTGAATAACATATTTGAGACAGAGAAGAAGCTGTTGAGAAGTTACAAAACTGCAGTAGCAACAAGAGTGAGAATATTAAAACATCTCTGCAGACACCAAGGTCAGTGGATAAGGAGGGGAGAGGAGGGTACTTAGGCACTGAAAGAAAAGGCTCCCCTGTGATACATGGTGAGTGCCATGGTGAAGCAGGTTGTCCCCCAGCAGTTCATTCAGGACCACAAGGAAGTGGAGACCCACTCACAGCCCTTGGAGGACCCAACATCTGAGTGGGTGAATGCCTGAAGGAACCTGTGACTCCATAAGAAGATCATCCTAGATCAAGTTCCTAGCAGGACCTATGGGAAGAGAGGAGCCCACACCTGAACAGGTTTACTGTCAGGACTTGTGATCCTGTAAGGGACCCAGGCTGGAGCAGTCGGTACATGAAGGACTGTTCTCCCGGTGGATGACCCCATGCCAGAGCAGTTTGTGAGGAGCTGCAGCCCATGGGAAGAACCCATGCTGGAGAAGATGTGGAGGACTGTCTCCTGTGGGGAGAAACCCCACGGTGTAGTAGTGGGAAGTGTGATGAGGCCTCCTCCTGAGAAGGAACAAAGTTCATCTGTACCAAACTGACTGCAACCCTCATCTCCCATCCTCTGCACTTCTAAGGGGGAAGGAAAGAGAGTCCTGGGAGGAGGAGGGGTGGGGGGAGGTGTCTTTAAGATGGTTTTTATTTCTCATCTCCCTGCTCTTATAGTGTCCTTAATAAATCAAACCTTTTTCTCCCTAAGTTGAGTCTCTTTTGCCTGTGGTACTAATTGCTGAGTGATCTCTCCATCCTTATCTCAACTCACAAGCTGTTTGTTATATTTCTCTCTCTCTTCTGTGTAGTTTAGGAGAGGGAGTGATTTTATGACTTAGTGGACAATAGGCTAAACCATCACAACTATATAGCATATATAGCCAACATAAATGATTGTGTAGCATGGTGCCTCAAACTGTGGAACTGATTCTGATCTCTGTAGTAATTACATGCTATTGACTTCAGTAAGTTTGCTTCAGATTTACACAATTGTCAAAAGTAAAAACACAATATCCTAAAGTTTTGGGGAAGATTTTTTTTTAGGGGAGGAGGTGTTTTTTTTTCTTTCTTTTGTGGCTACTTATTTGAAAAATTAAGCAATAACAATATTAGTAGTAGGAAGAGAAAAAAATACCCCACCATGATGGCTGGTCATAAAAACCTTGTGAAAGTCAGTTAGCTATATGTGCATATACTATACTGTTCTTGGGATTCAGAAACAATAGATATAAGGATAACACTGAAGTTACAAATGAAAGAGCTACCAAGAAAGCTACTGAAATAAACTGCAAGCAACTTATCAGTTTATGGATTTTGCAGTTCAATACATCTTAAGGGAATTGTTTTAGAAGTGAACTTTGTAAATTTAAAAGCAAGCAGTGTAGCACTAAGCAGTTCTCAATTTCTAGCACTTGATTTAAACTGCATTATGTTAAGGATTAATGTTTTCTTTTTAATACTTCTTAATATTTTGCAACAATAATAAAAAATATTGAAAACAATAAAATTCTTCCTCCTGGAAAAAGAGGCTGGTATTAATGATTTAGCATCTAGAAAACAACATGCTTATCGTTATTGACAATAGACTAACAGTAGAGTGAGTGAGCAGAAAATGTCACTGGAATAAATCAGTGACAAGATTTCCTAAGTCAATCGAGTTTGTTTTCCACAGAGTTCTCTCATGAAAACAGAGAGATTTTCATAGATGTATGATGATTTTGTTTCTATCTACGAAATTTCTTTCTGAATTCAGTATAAGCATTGTTGAGTTGTTGTTATGACGTAAACATACTTTTCTTCTTTATTTTCAGGTGTTTTTTGGTAACTATTTACTATTAACTCATGTCCTCATTTGGCTATGTGCAGATCTATTGATTTCTAATTATATTACTGAGAGTCTCTATTGTTTTACTCTTTCCTTACTTTATTTGTAAATGCTTAATTTTTTCCATCACTCCTAAACATCTTTGCATTTTGTATATGATTTCATATTTTATTTTTTGTAACTCAGTAATGGTTTATCTAATGTACATATAGTTAAAGTGTTGATATTACTATAGTACCTCACCTTAAGAGCTGTCACTGAGCTAGTGTTGTCATAGGCCTTTTATTAAATTTGTTGTCACTACATTCTTTTGCTGCAGTTATACAATAGCCTCCTACTGAGATATTCTTTCTGCACTTGTTCCTCTCTGGATTTAGATTTTTCAGTAGCTGGAGCTATACATTTAAGGTCATTTTTGCTGAATACCAGGAACCAATACAGGCAGTGTACACATCTAGCTGCAAAGAAAAAGCCACTTAAAAATAATTATGTTTTTATCTTGGGCAATGATACATCAGGAAACTAATTTTAAAATTCATGACACTTCACTAGGTATTCCCCCATTGTATTTTATTAGTCTTAACTGTCTAGGTACAGGGATGTGAAGAGATTTTTCAAAAGAATCTTCTCAATGTATCCTTATCAAGAATAAGATTCTATGTGCGTGTATATGCTTATGCTTGACTGAAGGATCAGTTTTTAGTCTATAATAGATAGCATAGCTCAGATGCCAACAAAGATAACAATCCAGGGGAAGCTTTTCCATTATATTTGTATGTTGTTTTTTTCTGCAACAAAACATTTAAAATCACTGTGTTAAACTATAAATGAACAAAGTATGTAGATACCAAAACTGAATGTATATTCTTGCACCATTCTCAACAGTACACCAACTAGGTCTGGTCTGGGCATCAAAACCAGTCATTCCATTTGTCTGGAGGGTTTTTTTGTTTGCCCTTGTCACGGTTTAGCAAGGAGTTGCTTTTGTTTAGTAACAGGGGGAGCGGGTTGCAGTGAAGACCCGGTAAAAGTTTTTTAGACTCTCCCCCGACTCCTGGGTTCAGACCCACCCCCCGGCCTGGCTGGGCCAATCTGGCGCCTCTGCGATCACTATTTAGGGACGGGAATTTGAGGTGCCAGGCAGGAGGTGTAAGAGTGGTACAAGATGGAGGCGACCATGCGGACCCCACAGTCGGAGAAGGAGGAAGGATGGAGCATCAGANCTGTGTAGCAAAATACTAAGTCAAGTTCCATAAGCACTAAGGTTATTGGATTTTATCAGAATATTTTGAGGAGTCTACTTTTACTGCATTAAGTAAATTCCTTTCCCAAGGGAATACAGCAGCTATTTAACAGCTCTCAATAATACTAGATATCAGGTTAACTGACATGAAGGTGCTATCTTTGTTTAAAACTTCTCTCTTCACTTAATGACAAATGAATTGATAAGAAATAATAGATTTAGAATCTGGTCAAGAAACTAGGGAAAACTTGGAAGGTCTCTGAATGAAATCACTGCACTTAAAAGTTCAGAAATTTTTGTCAAAAGTCTATGATATTAGTAGTTTGAAAGAATTAAATACACAGAATTGTCTTGCCTCACTTTTGCTCTTCCAATTTCTGTGGGAAGCAAAATGAGCTTCTCGTGTATTTGTGGATAGGTAGTGAATCCCTCAGCTATTTAATAACATAGTAGATAAATTTTAAAATTGGCTATCCTGTTTCATGCTTTTCACCTTACTTCCCTTCAGAAAGGGATGTAATTTCATCCTGACATTGTGTAACATCTTTTTGACTAGTCATTACACTCATAATACATTGTATCTTGTATTCTCCAGAATCTCCTGGCTTCTTGCAGCTGTTTGTTCCTGTTCATTTTGTTAGTTGGATACCTCATACATGCAACTGGACCATTCGTTGTGCTCTTGAAGGTCACATTGGCAAGGTGCATATGTAAAAACCTTATACGTTGCATTTGCTGTGCCATTAGTGTTAGAAAAACACTTAAACATTCTTGTTGGTTACACCATCATTGTACACTTATGTTTGGGTTCAGAGTAGACTATTATTAATTATATCTTGATTTTATCTGTGTTACAGGTTTTTGCTTTGGATGTAGAATTAACTGTGGGAAAAAAGAACTGGTAATTGGCAAAAAATATAAATTGATCTTCAGAGTATGAAACTGATTGTGGGTGAATGAGGTAATGTTACAGAATGCCCTGTTGTGTGTATGAGAAACAGCAGTGTGAGAGAGGAAAAGAGACAAAGTCTGAAGGCCAGCAAGATGTAAAAACAAAAACAAATATTACGTAACTTTGACAATAATATGGGGGCTTGCATACAGCAGAGAGCACTTGCTCTTGGCAATGCTCCACCTTCAGCAAGTTGGAATGGGTTTCAGCACGTCACCCCAGTCATGGCTGGCCTGAGACCGGCAATTAACAACTCATGATCATCAAAAGTCAGTTAAATTTTCTACCAGATTAATGAACTCTGTATACACATAGAATTTCCAAGTAACATCAGAACTGCAAAGGAGAGGCCATGATTGATTGCTGAGATCAAAGGAGAAGAGCAGGAGAAAAAAAATAAACAGAAACATCTTCTTTCAGCTCAGATGAGCTGCAGATTACCTCCCCTGAACTGTAGGATACCTCCACTGTTCCCAGAGAACCATATGCTGGAAGATTCTAGAGTTTCTGTTTATATCTCTGACACTTCTGAAGTCATCAAAGCTAGTATGTAGTTCTAAGTAGGCACCAGGCAGGCTATTCAAATGGAGAATTTGATCCTTGCGTACAGTAGAAGAGCTGTAGATTCTAGTGCAACTACCAGAACATATCTACACTACAAGTAGATATCTAGGTTTTTGGAGATCTACTTTGGAATGAAGGTAGATAAACTATTTAATGAATTTTATTGTAAAATATACAGATCTAAATTAATTGCAACATGAAAGTATATTTTTCTCTTTGATTGTAAAGAAAGCCTCTGGAAATCAGCTCAGATGTAGAATGTCTCTGCAGGATGAAGTGATTCCCACCTACATTTTCAGATGCAAAGCTCATTTTCTTGCATATTTCTAGACAAAGAAAATTGGTCACTGTTGTGCTTTCACTATTTTGAAGGAAATTATCATTTGTGGATCTTTTGGGTTTGAGAACAGTACCTTTTGTTTTGCAGTTACAAAGGCATCTACCTGCTGAACATCTTGGGAGCTATTGGGAGCTCATTTTGACTGGTGGTTTAGCTTCACCCAGTCATGCTCTCAAGCATGTTGCTTAATCTCGTGTTGATATAAATTCCACTTCTAGAAGGTTGATGAAGGATGTCATTTGAACCTCCTTTTTCCCCTAAATTTACAACAAATTTGAAAAGTTATACTGATTATTCAGAGATTATTGAAATTTATTTTCCTTTTTCTCAGGGTTCTTACTCATTTCAGTAATGTTAGTCATAGGCAGTGAAGATGTCCATCAGACTTTGTCAGGTCTTGATTAGCCTGCAGAAAAAAACTCAATATCAATAGTAGAAAGATACATTTACTCTGATACTGACTTCTCAATTAAAACTTATTTCTACATGAATGAATAGCACTTAATTATTTTATGATATGGAAATTATAAGAGGAGATATGAAGATGGACTATCTTATAAAGTCTGACTATTACTTATATTACATCAGCTACTATAAAGTCTTTACTCGTATTTTGAATGACTGAGTGACAAGGTTATTGACATAGAAAATAAATATCAAGTATTCAACTCAGAAATAAGACACCAACACCTACCTGCTACATTCAGCATCTATGTTCAAAGCTAGACCTCCAAACAAATAAACATCCATAGTGAAGCCGAAATTTCCAAGGAATCTAAAAATATCACCACAAATACTGACTTTACAGTGTCTGGGATCAAGTGTCAAAAATACCAAGCAAGTCAATGATGATTTGAAGCCTACATACCAGTAACATTCACAAACAAAATTTTTCTTTTTCCTAACTCATGCATAGGAGCCTGTACACATGTTTTGAAGAGCTTTAAAATTTCTACTGTGAACACCCAGGTCTTACGTCTCCCAGCTATGTGCTCTAAACTCCATGCTACAGAAGCATGTGATTCTATAGGAGAAGCTAGACATTTTATATTAACAATTTTACCAAAATGAGTAAGAACATGTCTGGTATTCCTTTCTAAATTTGAACATAAGGAAATGGGATGATAAAATTGCCCTTAATAAAGTCCATTTGATTCAATAAGCTTACTTTGTCTAAAATTCATTTTTACTTACAAAGACAGAAAGAGATTACATCTCATCATAACCTACACTTCCATTGAACAGTTAATTGACCTTCAAATTTATACATCTTTTTAAGAATAAAATGCTCATGAGTACCTGGTCTGCACTAATGTCTCATATATATATNAAAGAAAGCAGGTTAATAACCCAATATGATTTCCTTAGAGAAACATCCTCTTCTAGGCATGTGCCAGAGGGCTGCAAAGTCACAGTGGCAGTCCCTCAGGACTGAAATAATACAAATTGAGTGACAATAGCAAACAGGTTTGAATGAAAACATCATCTATATTTTGTCTTGTTGTCAAAGTAAAAAAGAAACATACAGCCAACCCAACTGAAAGACAAACTTTTGTTCTGGCAAGGTGCTTCCAGCATGAGGCTTCAGAGATGGCCTTTGACAGAAGTGTCTTGGGCCTGCTCTGTGTCAGACACAGCCTGTTCCAGCCAACTAAAAAACAGATATAGCAGAGCACAGCAGAGTCTGTTCGCTGAGATGGTGGCAGCACTGTGAATGCATTTAAAACAGGATGAAAACAACACCCAGACAGAGGAGAAGGGAAGACAGTGAGAAACAGCAGTGTGAACACCAGATCAGCGGAGAAGGAGGAGATGTTGCAGGAAATAAAGCAAGTTCTTCCCTGCAGCCTGCGGAGAAGGAGGAGATGTTGCAGGAGCTAAAGCAAGTTCTTCCCTGCAGCCCACAGAGAGGAACAGAGTGGAGCAGACAACCACACTGCACACCATGGATGACGCAACTTAGTTGAAAATAGACATTTCCTAGAGCATCTGCAGTCTCCAGAAAGTCCACACAGAATCAATCTTATCCTGAAGTATTTTATCCCATGGGAGGACCCCATGTTAGAGCAGGTGAAAAATGTGAGGAGGCAGAAGTAATAGAGAGTAACCATTACATACAGCCCTTCCAAACTCTGTTCCTTGGCAGAGAGTTGTCAGGAGTACCCTGTTAAGGAAGGAAGCACCTGAGCCTGGCAAAACAGGAGTGTGTGGGCAGGATGAAGTTTGATTCAAATATTTTGTCTTTTTTTCTCAGTACTTGTTTTGACTTTTTTTTCTTTTCTTTTTTTTTTTTTTTTTTTTTTACCTAATCAAGTCTGGTTTCCATGACTGTAACTGATAAGTGATCTCACTTTCTTTATCTCAATCTATGATCTTATTATCCTATTTTTTCCCCCATCCCGATAAGAAGCATGAGTGTGAGTGTTATTAGTTGGGCATCTGGTTGCTGGACAAGACTAACTCCATCCAAGCTTTCTAAGCAGCAAACTAATACTCAGGTTTAGGTCTAAAAGGTCTGTGAGTGAAGAAGAGGAAAGTTACTGATGGTATGAGCCAGGGCTAACTCTTCAGTGAAAATGTACCAGAGGAAGAAATAATGTTCTCAGGAAAAAGATGGAAACAAAGCTTCATCCTACCAGGAATGATACAAGATGTAAAATCATTCTTACTGAATGATATCATAAAGCTTTTTAAATGTGGACTATTATATAAAAAACTGAATTCCATCTCATTAGCTCAGAAAGACAAGTTTACTGAGCTAAATCAAACTCACAGGCTTTTAAAATAACTTGAAAAGTTTTCCCTCTGTGTTTGTTTTCTCAATTCATTTATTTGAAAAATCAGGTTTTGTTGGAACACAAAGCTGGTAGATGGCATGAGCACTGATAAGGCTGAACATGTGTTTCATTGTAAGAAACACTCTGAGGAAACACTACTGCCCTTTTCTTCTCTACTTCTAGATGTAGTGATACTATTTCTACCGCAGTCCTGTTCTAAAAGGATTAAAAGTATTGTTTTATTGTCTATTATTTCTAGCCTTATATAAGAGTATCTCTGTAATCTCTAGAATTAGAATAATAGTAACTTCAGCATGTGTTCATTGATCGTCTATAATTTGTTTTAGTATTTTCTCTTCAGAGACTATGGCCACTAATGCTTGGCTCACCACAGGGTACATTATAAACAAAAGCTGCCCAGACTGACGTTTAAACTACTGAAATGAGAATGAAGATAATTTCTTAAAGAAACTATTACAGCTTGCCTCATACTTTATGCAGTATTTTGCTAGAAAAATCTGTATATGCTCTGACATGGGGAGTGCAGGCTTTATTTTAATAGAATTGATTTTGCACATGAAATTTGAAAGGGGGGAAGCAGAGAGCAGAGTAGCTAGAATGCAAGAAATGAAGCTTGTAACATGGCCCACGTAATTTTTCAACAATGTGTACATGTTTATAATTGGAATGTTATTTGTTATTGTAATTACTATTGTCAATTATTAACTAGTAGAATATATTAATTCTACCTTGGACATTTTTCATATGAACTTGCTGAAAATGCTGTTTGTGCTTTTTCAACAGTTATAAAATCCATCTGCTTTGCCAGTAGAAAGAGCTCAGAAGTTTTCCAGCTTCCATAATGTTATTGAACAATTGAGAAATGTTAAGTATCTCTATTGAGTCTATGAAGTGTGTTAACTGATACATAACTCCAATCTCCTGGTGAGTATTTGAAGATTTTTTTTCAATTATCTCTAAAACCTGTAACTTCAGATTTGATTCTTCTTCTCTATATTTTTGTTTGGCAATGTCTAGATACATTCCTTTTATCAGAAGATATTTCAAAGAAGTATCTATCTATTTGTGTGTGGTCTTTCATCACAGTACTTATGAAAATATGCAAGTTTCTTACATTGTTTCTGCAAGATTATGTTTTTTTTCCAAATAGGAATGCTTTGTAGAGAATAAGGTAAGTGAAAACACTATTAAAGACTTAGGTTGGTAGCCAAGAAATAAACATAGATCTTTACAGTTGTAGAGCCATTCCACCTAACCTTTTCTATAAAGACTACTGAAAACAATCTTAATTGACAACCCAATTGACAGTAATGGTGTCAAACTTGGGCAATATCTTCTTTACTGTAGAAATAGTTGGCACAATCAATGCTTCTTTCCAATAAATCTATAGTGATTTGTCTGAAGGCTTTAGTAGTTCTCTGAATAAGAATACCACATATTAGTTTCCCAGGTTTTCATTGTCAAAGGGCAACCAGTCACTTCTGAACTATAACCTGCTGTAGACTTGGCTTGATCTAGATCTATTTACTGTCTGTAGCTAAATACTTCTTTGGAAACATTTGTTTTAGAATCATTGCATTTTAGAGAAAAATGCTGTTTCCACACAGACATGCTTCTTCTGCACAGGAACTTAAATCTACATCATATTCTACAACATATGACCATATCACCATGTGATTCATGTATGACACTAGAAGTAGATTAGAAAATTGTGAGTTCTCAATCCCATATGATCATTATTCTTAGTGTGCTGACAGATGAGGTCAGGATAAGAAACCAATGACAACAAAGGAAAGACAAAATAATAGACTGATTCTTATCTTTAATAGAATATACAGCAAGGTATGACTTCTATTTAAGGAGCAGAGTTGATTTTGAAACAATAAGATGACTAGAACTAACTATATCAAATATATACCAGAAGGACTGATTCGAAGTGCAGCAGTGAGAACCTTCTTTTGAAACTGTTTGGAAATCATGGTGATGTCAATGTATTTTCTAATAGTCAATTTATTTCCCAATAACACTGTGATTAAATTATTCACTTGAGGAGCAAGGAACTTGAGATTAATGCCTTCGATTTCAAAACCTCGTTCCCAAATTTCAAAAGAAACTAGGGAACATGGAACAGGGTGAGGTGGATCTTTATGAATCCTGCTGAAGCTTACAAAGAAAAGTTGTAAGAAAAGACAGTGTTATGTACTCAGTGGTCTAATGTGTTTTCAACCTAATAAACATGGTTTAGCTAAGTTATCATATAACATACAAAGACTGTTGTAAGATTAGAATGTTACTGCAAGATTAGAACATGCAGAGCAACAATTCAAATTCCCAATGAGTGTTTTAACTGTGAAGCTACAGAGTTGTAGTCCTGTTCATATTCTTCCATTTCCATATTAATCTCTATCTCTTATACACTAGCACATTTTAAAAATTCATAAACTGCCACTTTTCCACTCAGACGAAGTGGTTAACTGACAGTGGTCTGTAATGTGAAGATGAAGTACTCATCTCCCTCAATCTCTGAAACAAAATGTCCTCTTCTTAGGCAAGTGATCTAAGAATTAGGCAAAGTGAACCTGGTGAACAGATGGTGAACACTGTATGTATTCCTATGGGTGCACTTAAAGCAATAAATGGATTATACTCCATTTTTTTTCCAAAATATGTGTGCTATGAAATTGTTTCAGATTGTAAATCTTGATTAATAAGTAAGGATATTCTAAAAGTTCTGAGTTAATAATTTTGGCTTCCGGAAGGGTTTGGATTTCAGAAACACATTTCATAAATCACAAAACCCCCCAAGACTTATATTTCAAGAAATTATTGCTACATATATTCCCAACATTTTACTGTGAGGATGATGAAG